>WNGS01008766.1:69174-88857 GCA_020271785.1 Procambarus virginalis
ACAACACTGCGTGCATGTAACAACACTGCATGCATGTGACAACACTGTATGCATGTAACAACACTGCATGCATGTAACACACTGCAGCATGTGACAACACTGCCTGCATGTGACAACACTGCATGCATGTGACAAACTGCCTGCATATAACAACACTGCGTGCATGTAACAACACTGTCTGCATGTAACAACAATGTCTGCATGTAACAACACTCTCTGCATGTAGCAACACTGCCTGCATGTAACAACACTGTCTGCATGTAACAACACTCTCTGCATGTGACCAACACTGCATGCATATAACACACACTGCTTGCATGTGACAACACTGCCTGCATTTGACAACACTGCATGCATGTAACAGCACTGCGTGCATGTAACAAACACTGCAAGCATGTGACAATGCTGCATAAATGTGAAAACACTGCCTGCATATAACAACTCTGCCTGCATATAACAACCACTCCCTGCATATAACAACACTGCCTGCATATACAACACTGCATGCATATAACAACACTTGCATGCATAAACCAACACTGCCTGCATGTAACAACACTGTCTGCATGTAAAACAACACTGCCTGCATATAACAACACGCAGGCATATAACAACACTGCATGCATGTAACAACACTGCCTGCATGTAACAACACTGCATGCATGTGACAACACTGCCTGCATGTGACAACACTGCATGCATGTGACAACACTTCCTGCATATAACAAACACTGCCTGCATGTGACAACACTGCCTGCATGTAACAACACTGCCTGCATGTAACAACACTCTCTGCATGTAGCAACACTGCCTGCATGTAACAACACTGCCTGCATGTAACAACACTGCCTGCATGTAACAACACGCCTGCATATAACAAACACTGCATGCATGTAACAACACTGCCTGCATGTAACACACACTGCATGCATGTAACAACACTGCATGCAGTGTAACAACACTGCATGCATGTGACAAAACACTGCGAATAATAAAATAAATTCCCGACATGAAACACAACACCTCTACATCACTTGCATTAAATCTGCATCATAGCATAGGTGACATAATCTGTAATATTTGTTTACCCATACCCCACTATGTACATATACCTAGACTACTGACATATAAATACATACATAACCACAACTATAACATGAACCAGAATGCTGGCACTAAATAATGAAACTTGACATGAATGTTTACAAACCACATAAGTCTAAGGTTCTTCATCCTTAGTAACAATTTCATACAAAAATGAACACTACCTACTTTGCAACACCAACTCAACACCAGGCGTCAAAACGTCACTATACTACACCACCCACTACACTCTACGCACTTTTTACTAATTACCACACACAACATTCTATACCACACATACACTACACACTACATTGTACACTACACACTACAAAAGGCAACCATGCCCATGCACTATACAGTACATCCTATGTTCCTTGTGTTCATGTCTCGACGAGAGTGGGTGGGATAGCTATGTGACACTGTAGCCTGTAGACCTTGTCCCCGGTCCTGCGAATGCTCTTCTGCGCTATCATCCTTGAATTCATACGTTTCATTTTTTTCAAACTCCTCTCCTTACCCTTACTTGTGTAATCAGCCACCGGTGTGCTCAGCCCAGGCACACTCCCCGTAGGGTATGGCTCCTCACTTGCCTGACCGGTCAGTATATAGACGTGGTCTGGGTGACAAGAGAACACATGCTCTGTGTTTAGCACCTTTACCTTAACTTATTCGTTCTTTTTACTAATTATCCGACGTTGCCTCACAAACTTGGGTTCCAACTTACCTTCTGGCTGGATGTGCACCTGCTTCACGAACACCTTATCACTCTCATTCATCACCTTTGATTGTATCCCTGTTCCGTGCATTATAATATACCTCTGCCGACTTTCTTAGATGTAGCTTCACCAAGTCAAATACCTTGGTTGCACGCCTACAGACAACACTTTAGAAGTCTAACGCATAGCATGGAGGTTGCTTGGGTGTGAACGTCGTGAACGGAAGTCGGGGATCGAACCCACGCAACAAAAAATGCAGTCTCTCCCACCGACCTATTGAACGCTGTGTTGAGCGTTCAACCGATTCCACCATCGACAAACTCTCATCCCATGCAAGCACATCATCTGCAGCCAAATGCCGCTGAATGCTGATTACTTCAGCATTGTGTCTTTCAACCAAACCATTCGCCGATGGTCGATATGCCAGCACTGGAGTATGTTTGTATTGATACACACTCGCGATGCTTTGAAATACTTGATTGATAAACTGTGAGCCTTGGTCTGACACAATCTATTTAGGAGCCCCAAACCTGGTTAACACACTTTCCACCATGGCCTGGGTCACCTCCTCTGACGACTTAGAACGGAGTGCACTCACCACAGTGACCCGTGTGAGTGCATCCACTGCTACAAATATGTACCTCGCCCCGGAATGAGCTTGTGGTAGCGGCCCAATGAGATCTATGTGTACTCTCTGGAAGGGAGTACTCACATATGCCACCTACGCAAAGGTTCCGCTCCCAACCTGTGTGCCTTGTACATCAGACGACTGTCACAAGAGACGACATAGACCTTGATATCTTTACCCATGGACGGCCAATAGAACCTTTGACGTGCCCTCTACAACGTCTTGGACTCCCCTCCATGGCCTGCTGCTGGAATGTTATGACACAGATACATTGCAGTCCTCTGGAACTCCGTGTCAAAACTGCCTGGTATACTGGTTCAGACCGTATACCCGCGACCGTACTAAGGTGATACAACACCTCATCTTCAATCACAAACTCATCCACTGGTGCTGGAAGTGACTTCCTCAACTCCGCACGCTGACCCCTCAAGAACGTCCTTACCTCTCCCCACAGGGGGTGACCTTCCTGACTCCGTATCAACTCCCTCACATTCCACGACACGTCTTCTTCCAACCACTTGGCCTGAATAGTAGAGCGACGGTCTCGCTTCATGCAGGTCTGCGTTCAATCCCCGACAATCCAAGTGGTTAGGCATTTTTTTCCCCACTGTCCCATCCCAAATCCTTATTCTGACCCTTTCCAGTGCTATATAGACGTAATGGCTTCCCCTGATAATTCCCTTCCCTTCCCCACTTTCACTCACAACTGCTACATTATGACACCTTGAAAACGCGTCAGCGACCACATGGTTTTTCCCTGGTAAATGTTCAAAGTTGGTAATGTTAAACTCCGAGATAGAGGTAACCCACCGTGACAATCGCTGACAAGGCTCCTTGGACTCGAACACAAACTTAAAAGGTTTGTGATCGCTTCTGAGCCAAATTTCATGTCCTAGCAAGATGTATTGGTTCCGTTGTAATATGAATGTGATTGCTAGCACTTCCCTCTCAATTGTACTATAGTTCCTCTCTGCAGGACATAGTATTCATGAACAAAAGGCAATGGGACGCTCCCGTCCTCGCTCATCCACTTCAATTGAGCTACCACACCGCCTATCGCTGTTGCAGAAGCATCCGCATCTACCAAAAATGATTTGTTAAAATTTGGGTACGCCAAGATAATTCGAGAGCTTACAGCAGCCCTCAATACCTGGAACGCCAGCTGTTGTTTCTTCCCCCACACCAACTCTGCAAGTCCCCTGATCTGATGTAATGGTCTCACAATTTTTGCAAAATCTTTAATAAACCACAAATAATAGCTAACTAACCTCAGGAAAGATTTGCAATCTATCTTGTTCTGGGGAGCTGGAAACTCCTGAATATCTCCGGTTTTATCTGGCAATGGATTGATACCCGTCCGGTCCACTGTATGACCCTGGAATGTTACTAATTCTCCCCCCACCCCCCTAAAAATGACACTTCAAAATTCACTTTGAGGTGGTGAGACCTCAGCCTTAGCAAGAGTTTCCTCAAATTGTGCATGTGCTCTTCTCCTGACTTTCCCAACATAATTACGTCATCGAGGTATAGCAACGCCCTGGGACCTATCTATCCGATAACACACTCATCATTAGCCTGGAAGTCGTTTTATATTGCCAGAGCTCATTGCACGCACTAAAAGCTGTGATTTCCCTCGACTCTTCCTCCAGTGGTATCTGGTGATACCAATTAGCAGGTCTAATGTAGTAAAATACTGTGNCGCTTAAGTGTTTAATAAAGAAATAAATTATATAATGTGTTTACTTTCCCTCGTTTATTGCATATATTCTCTTATTCACTAGCGAGCAAACGCAAACATTCTGGCTATGGTGTGTGGTATGTCAAAACTCTCAAAAGCAGTCCTCCAGACCAACGGAGTGTGAAATTGCCTGGTGATAGATGCAGCTTGTCACCTGACGAGGGGAGCTGAGGGGAAGTGGGGTGGGAGGGGAAGATATGACCCCACCAGCTACTGGAGATAGTCTTTCAGTTAGCCACAGAATGCTGGACAGTACGCAGCTCCCAGACTAGTCCCTTTGAAAAACGAATAAGATTAATGGACCACATCCGCCCCTGGTGCAGCTCACCCTCATCAACACTTCCTGCCAGTGTAGGGGGGGGGGAACTAATCACGTCATTGATCACCACCAAACACAGCTGCATTAGCTCAGAAAAAAAGTTAAACACTTTCTTCTCTCTAAGAAATACTGACTGTCAAAACCGCAAACACATGCCCACACATTCTCCCCTCTCTGGCCGAGGGGAGCTCCCCTCACTCACCCCTCAACATATCCAGGTCATGTAGGCACCCTCCCCCTCCCTCCTCTACATAGCCTACTTAGGCTCATCTATTAATCAAACAATATATCTCTACACACAGGATTAACTCTATGGCAAACACCCATACATATTTATCTACTCTTATCCCCCTATTCTACTAGTCTCCTATTCTCCTCCTATTCCATACTCTACCCACATAAACCACATACTCTCCTGCCCCTCAACATAACCCCCCCCCATCAATCCCTACCACATAACAAGACACCGGATGCTGACACGCGTCCGACACACACCAAACATCCGGAAAAAATCCCCCCACATACCTGGAGGCCTACATACCTTGCACCAGCTGCCCACCTGGGCCCATTAGGCCCACCTGGGCAGATGGTGCACACGGTCGTAGTCCTCAACTTCACTACTAACAAGAACCCAAAACCTGTCGATACTACAAATGGGGAATATGTAAATATGGAATACTGGGAAGAACAAATGGAACATGCAAATACGGTCACCCTAGAAAGTGTAGGAATATTCTTAGCGCCGGGAAATATTCCAAAAGCTGCAAATTCTTCCCCCCAGAACTTTGCAAAAGCTTTTTAAACAACAAAGAATTTTTCAACAGAGACTGTCCAGCCTTTCAAATAAGAGGTACCAGGCGAATAAAACGAAAATAACGCCACTTTGCAAACAGCTACAACTCTACACACCAGGAAGACATTTTAGCAAGTGGAAGAGAAGAATTGCTAAAAGTGTCCAGACTATACCACCAACTTGGTCAAATGCTATAGAGGACACAAGCACAGTGAACCCCGTACCAGAACCCCAGATATTAGCACCAAGTAAAACATCCAGCACTTCCACACATATGATGACATCATTTATATTTACCAACATTCACGGTATAAAAACACGCAAATCAAACTAAGTCCACTTTATTGCTGGCCTGCTAAATGAGGCAAAGGCAGTGTTTGCTGCTCTAACTGAAACTCACACAGACGATTAATATGATAGTGAAATATGGTTACCAGAGTACAATCTTTCCAGATGTGACAGGAAACAAAGGCTACAGGGCGCAGTCATCCTGTACATCAAAAACACTCATTTGCACTGCGTTGCTGAACACCACAAACGATATGGTGGAAATGCTGATAATCAAATGATAATCCAGCATATAGTAGACACAATTAGAAAAGATAACACACTAAACCAAATTTTCACAAATAACGATGACTATCAGCAACTTAATGATTACAAATGCATAATTTTAATAATAAACAGATTAACTGAGCAAATAAACCAAAATCCCACAGATATAAGATGGAAAGAACAACGAGAAAATGCAAACTTTAACCAGTGCCTCGAGAAAATAATCATAGTGGCACTGAAAATATACTCAAGCCGCAAACCTCTAAGAAAAAGAGGTAGCTATGCAGACTGGAACGAGAACGACGTTTCTTCTATGGACGAAGAAGCCGAATTGCAGAACAACTTATAGCAAAAGGCATTAGCGAAATAGAGTGAAATACGAACTACTTTTTCTCCATTGCAAAATCTAAAACAAAAACTATATTCAGTATTGGGCCCCAGCGAAAGGGAGATGGAACTTTCACAAATGACAACAAAGAAATGAGCGAAATACTGAGGCAACAGTACGATTCCGTTTTCATTGAGCCTTAAACACACTGAAGATTGATAACCCAAACGAATTCTTCATGAATGTGATACCAACATCAGATCATATATAAGATGTCACCTTATCCCCACTTGATTTTGAAGTAGTGACAGACAGTATGCCAGTCATCCAGGCCCTAATCCACACTATCGCAGGCCGAAATATCTTTTCGAAACGGAGCTTAGATACCGGCTCTGACATACTAAAAAACAGAAATAGCACCACTCCATAAAGGAGAGACTAAAAATGAAGCAAAAAACTATAGGCTTATATCACTAACATCAAACATCATAAAAATCTTTGAAAGAGTGATTAGAAGTAAGATCACAAAATACATGGAATCACAGTGTCTACATAACCCTGGGCAACTTGGTTTCAGAACAAGGCACTCCTACCTATCACAATTGCTGGTCCACTATGACATGACCTTACAGGCGCCTTGGAAGACAAATAAAATGCTGATTTACACAGATTTCGCAAAAGACTCGACAGATGTGACCATTGTGTTATTGAACACAAAATGAGTTCATCATGAATCACTGGAAAAATAGGAAGATGGATCTACAATTTCCTGACTAATAGAACCCAATGTGTAATAGTCAACAATATAAAATACGGACCATCAAACGTGTAGAGCTAAGTACCCCAGGGTACTGTGCTTGCTTCAGTAGTCTTTCTCATTCTCATATCATCTTGAGGTTATCTTCAGATGATTTCGGGGTTTTAGTGTCCCCGCGGCCCGGTCCTCGACCAGGCCTCCACCCCCAGGAAGCAGCCTGTGACAGCTGACTAACACCCAGGTACCTATTTACTGCTAGGTAACAGGGCATAGGGTGAAAGAAACTCTGCCCATTGTTTCTCGCCGGCGCCCGGGATCGAACCCGGGACCACAGGATCACAAGTCCAGCGTGCTGTTCGCTCGGCCGACCGGCTCCCTAGACAAGGATACACAATAGAGTACCGCAGTTGTGTCCTTGTGTTAGAGGGGATGGTCCAAAACCTGCACAAAAAAATAACACCACATGAGACCAGAAGACATGACAGGATGTGCAGAATACCCCCGTTGAAAAGCAGAGATGCAATAGGTACTCTGAGAGAGAACTCTAGTAACTACAGAGGCCCGAGACTGTTCAATACGCTTCCACTACACATACACGGGGACAAGCAGTCCCTGTGTCGTTCTGTTAAAACGCTCGCCTGGCATTTCGCGAGCGCTTTGTCCTGGGTTCGTATCCTGGCAGGGAAGGATTTATTGGTCGCAAAACCTTAACCATAGCCTCTGTTTAACCCAACAGTAAAATAGGTACCTGGTTGTTAAACGATTTGGCGGGTCGTATTCCGGGGAACATAGGATTAAGGACGTGCCCGAAACGCAATGCGTGCTAGTGGCTGTACAAGAATGTAAGAACTCTTGTATATAAAAATAAATAAATAAATAAATAAAATAAAATAAAAAATTTGGGTCATAAGTGGCCGACCCCTCACGGTGTTCAAGAGAGAACTTGATAAACACCTCCAAAGGATATCTGATCAACTAGGCTGTGATTCATACGTCAGTTTGCGAGCAGCCGCGTTCATCAGCCTGGTTGACCAGTCCATCAACCATGAGGCCTGGTCAAAGACCGGGTTGCAGGGACCTTGACCCTCGGAATCAAAACAAGGTAGCAAGGTAAGTTGTATTTCCTAACAACTACAATTATATTTCTAGAAAAGTTGAAGTGGCCAATGATTGGTGAGTGCCAGAAAAATTTGTTTATTCAGCTTGCTAGATGGGTGATTTCTTTCAGAAAAAAACTATATAATTTTTTGTAAATTATTTCTTCAAGTGTAGTATGGACAACATGTCAGGTTGGTGATTGCAATGAATATGAAAGTGGACTCTCAGGATACGTCTTGAACATTTCTTTAATTCCCAACTAAGCCTGTCAAAGTCAGCATTTTATAGACCCGTCGTTCACATAATCTTAGACATTGTCTACTAAATACTTTTTCTTTCGACAGGGTATCAATATGACCAAATCCATTCATCATGACATCTATTCTGACCTTCAGGTTTTTAATAGCATCAGAAAAATTTACGAGTGGTCCCCAGATGCTTTTCAGAATACTTTAATGTTATTTCCTTGCTTAATGATTTTAGTTTGTGGATCACGATAAAATGAGACTTGCGACTTAGAAGCAACTACAGCACATTTGGCAGGACTGAACGTTAGGTTATATTTTGCACAATATCTTTAAAATATTTCTGCCATGTTTTCCATAATCTATTTTTTTCGGCAAGAGTAGAACTAGGTTATTAGCATAACGGAAAATATTGGCCTTAGACCTCTATATAACGTCCATCTCTACTGGCTCTTATCCCATTCAACAACGGATCAAGATAGCTAACAATATAGGATTAAACAGCACCTTCTTTAAGCCCATTGACCCTTCAACAAACTAAGACACTTCGTGGAAATCTGGTTCATACTGCTTCCAATGTTGCTGCTGTTTATTCAGTTTCCGAGTACATCAGGACCAAAGTCCTCACGATGACCAGGAAAACCTGGTGACCTAAGGGCTCACCACCCAATTTCCTTGCGTCTATCCTTTCACATTCACTTCAAACGTTTACCACTTACGGGCTACCCATGCCCGGGCCACCTCTTAAGTGGTTTGATCTTCATCAGTCAATCAAAGGGACCAAGATCTCGTGAAAGGTCAACTCTTTCTTTTCTCTTCGTATTTGTGAGTTAGGTTACGTATTGAATTTGTTTTTGCTTTCAAAACACGTCAACTCTTGTACGCCTTGTAAAAATGTGGCAAATATCATGATATACAATACATACCAAGTATACTCGCACTGTTACATAAAACTGAAAATAAAAAGTGCAGTTGCAGCGTTTACAACGAAAGTATCTAGCAAGTTACATTTATTAAAAAGACTACGTTTACCAAGGAAATTGAGTTGGTTTTTGACATATCTATTCTACTTAATTATCTTTATTATTGTAATGTTGCAGTATGCAATAAGCAAGATTATGTTATGCAAACATAATATACAAACTTTAGGATGAGCCACAAGATATTGTCGATACCAGTAGAGAACACAATGTTATCTGGGAGTTGTGATTCTCATCTCTTACCTCCATTCCTCTCCTATCTCCACCCGCCTTTCCCCTTCATTCAGTGCCTAATCCCATATCCATCCCTCACCATCCATTGTCTCCCGATCACCTCAACTCTTTCACCTCTCAGTGAGTCGTGCCTCTGACCTTAACTCTCTCATGACTTCTTCCACACAGTCATCCCAAGGTCATCCCGCCTGCTAAACACACACTACCCTCAACACTCCCACTTTATCCAAATAATGAATGCATTAACAGGCAATAAATTCCAAAATAAACATTAAAGAAATGATTTAACGATATCTAAAACAAATAAAAAAATAACATCAGGTCTCTGGCACATTGAGTGGTAACTTGAAGACGTTCAAGCCGGTAAGCTCCTATTCAAATTCATTTTAGCAGGAGAATCGATCTTACAGCCATTGAGGATAGAGTTATATTGATGGAACACCCGTCTGGCGTCCTGGACACAGACTACCTCACTAAATACTGACTGAGTCATGTGAACACATTGAGAACAAATACTGCTTCTTAAGTGTTGATCTTCAGCTTAAGCAGTCAGGTTTCAGGACTCCAGTGCAGAGCTATATTAATTACGACGGTCCCGACGCCACAGTCAGCGTGAGACCTTCGTGCACACCACTACCCACCACAGGCTGCTCTCTCCTAAGCTGTCATATCACAGCACCGGATCGTCAAGCCAACATTACAATTGACACAAGCCATATTGTATAAGTATCAGTAGGACGTCTGCTAAACTCCAGCATTTATCACAGCGCCTCAGTGCCCTGCACGGGACCTTTTACACCTGTGGGCACGATGTTTGGGTGGGCGTTGGTGCTGACGAAGGTGGTACTGGTGATAGCTGCGTCAGAGCGTATAGACGTGCCCACACACGCTGAACCCAATGTTGGAAACCCCGAGGCGCCTTCCCTGCTGCAGGCTGCAGGCTTCAGCCCATCCTGCGTAGCTACCGCCCTCGCCTCCTGCACCAGCCAAGATGAAAACTGGTTCTTAAACTTATTGCAGGTGAATATTAATTTTGTTAATAATTGCGAGTACTAGCACTCTTAATCATCCCATTCTCAAGTTATGGTCGTCCAAGATGCGACTGGCCTGAGAGGCGCATTCATAAGTTGTAATAACTATGTAACAACATATAATTTTCTCACTTTCTAGAATTATGCCTCGTTAACTTCTTGTGTTTAAATCCCATCAATTTAATTGTCACATAATTGTATTATAAATATCATCAAAACAAAGGGCTGTCAGGCTTACAACATACAAGTCAAATTCCGATTTTAAAATCAACATAAGTAACTATTAGATATCCACTTGGCCGTTTCGAATATATGACTTGGAACATGGTTCGCTCACTTGTTGTACTGTCAACACACTCTAAATCAACCTAACCAAAACACCTTAACATGCTCTCTTTACTACACGTTATCTTTATCACAGTAAATATCTTTACTACACGTTATCTTTATCACAGTAAATATCTTTACTACACGTTATCTTTATCACAGTAAACATCTTTACTACACGTTATCTTTATCACAGTAAAAATCTTTACTACACGTTATCTTTATCACAGTAAAAATCTTTACTACACGTTATCTTTATCACAGTAAATATCTTTACTACACGTTATCTTTATCACAGTAAATATCTTTACTACACGTTATCTTTATCACAGTAAAAATCTTTACTACACGTTATCTTTATCACAATAGCCATCTTTACTACACGTTATCTTTACAACAGTNGTCCCAGCTGATGGTCCAGCAGCCGCAGGCTCCGCTGGCAGTCTTCCAGAGAGGGCGTGCCTTGCCAGTGCTGAGGTCCCAGCCGATGATCCAGCAGCTGATGGCACAGCTGAGGGTGTTCACTGAGCATGCCCTGGGGGGCCAGGACCAGTCAGGATGTCCTGGCTGAAGATTTTCGCGCAGCTGCAAGGTCAGTTGCCGAGGCTGCAGATGGCGTGTCCCAAACGAGGATCTTCACGAGGGAAGAAGGGAAGTAAGCATTTTCTAACCATTCTTGCTAAATTTAGTTACAGTTCTCATTCGTCTTCGAGCATAAATGGTTCTGCAGTTCCATGCCACTTACCCCTCTTGCCTTGGCCTGTTGGCGTCCCTTAGTACTTCCCGCTTACACTGGGGGCCAGGCACAGCTGCCGTTGTCCCTGCTGGTGGGGTACCACCCGATGTTTCAGTGGCTGCTGGCCCAGCTGTGGTGTTCCAGCTGGGCATGCCCTGGGGGGCCAAGCACAGCTGCTGTTGTCCCGCTGGTGTGGTCCCAGCCGATGTTCCAGTAGCTGATGGCACAGCTGGTGGTGTTACAGCTGAGCTTGCCCTGGGGGCCATGTACAGCTGCTGTTGTCCCGGCTGATGCGGTACCAGCCGATGAGCCGGCAGCTGATGGCACAGCTGGGGGTGTTCCAGCTGGGCACGCCAGGGGGCCAAGCGCAGCTGCTGTTGTTCCAGCTGAGGTGGTCACAGCCGATGGCCCAGCTGGTGGTGCCCCAAGCTGCGCATGCCCATGGGGGCCAGGCACAGCTGCTGTTCCGGCCGATAAGGTACCAGCCGAGGATCCAGCAGTCGATGGCCAAGCCGCTGGTGTTCCACCTGAGCAGGCCCCTGGGGGCCAAGCGCGGCGGCTGTTGTTACGGCTGAGGTGGTCCCAGCCAACGATCCAGCAGCTAATGGCCCAGCTGGTGGTGTCCCAAGCTGAGCACGCCCCTAACGCATTTTCTCTCCTTTTAATAATAAAGCAGTATACAGTACTTTGATGCGGTTCCACGCACCTGTGCCTTTGCTCTTCACGTTAACTCTGCACACCAGCCCTTGCCCACCCTTACTGCTTTATTACTTTCAGACCCACAACAGAACGAGGACAACGAAAACCTGTGATGATCGTGGAAGGCGCAGTGGAGCTATGAACGGCGGACCACGGCTCTCATGCCCACTGTGCGAGGTATACTAGGAGGCATCCGACTCCCTACTAAGCAGACACCTCCACTCCACACCCGGGGCTCACCACAGCGACAACGACCGACTCGGGGTCGACCCTGGCAAGTCGGCCTCGGAGTGGACAACGTCCACATTCCCACTCCCGCCCTGGGGCCAGCCATCCAGGACTGGTCTCTGCGAAGGTGGGCTACTACGACGAAGATAAACACGGAAACAACCAGTCATTCCCCACGGTGACAAGCGCTGCCTGCATGGAGTACAAACCGGCAGTATGTACTCCTCCCAGTCCACAGTGGGGGGCCATTCCCGCCTCCCCGCTCCACGGCTCGTCAAGATGGTACTCCGCCGGCCCACCAAGCGAGCTGCGTCTCCTCGCAGCATCTGCCAAGTAGACCCGGAAAGGTACCTTTTTCAGTCTGGGTCAAGGAAGACCGACTGTTTTTTAATGGCCTCTCCGGGCATACGGGCACGCTTACGGTCACAGTAGTGAGGAGACCCACAATAGAATGAGGACGACGAAACCTGTGATGATCGAGGAAGGCGCAGTGGGGCCACGAAAGGTGGACCACAGCTCTCATGCCCACCATGCGAGGTATACTGGGAGGTAACCGACTCGCTTCTAAGCAGACACCACTCCACACCCGAGGGGCTCACCACAGCGACAGCGACCAACACGGGGTCGACCCTGGGGAATCGGCCTCGGAGTGGATAGCGTTCACATTCCCGCACCCGCCCTGGGGCCAGGCGTCCAGGACTGGTCCCTGTGAGGGCGGGATACTACGACGAAGATACACACCGGATCGACAGTCATTCGCCAGGGTGGAAGCGCTCCCTGCTGGAGTCCAATTTCGGCAGTAGGCCGTCTACGCCTTTCCAGGGCATAGACGGCGGGCCACCCCGCCTTACTGCCCAGGGACCGTCTAGTTGGCGCTCCATAAGCCTCCAAGCGAGCTGTGTCTGCTCGCAGCATCTGCCTAGAGGACTCGGATTGGTACCTTTTTCAGTCAGGATACCATGAGTGTTTTAATGGCCTCTCCGGGCATCTGGGCACGCTTACGGCCACGTAGCAAGTAGTCATGCTACTATTTAGCAGCCAGCTTCCGCTCGCCCTTCGGGGATGGGGGTTCCGTGCAGCTGGCCCTCACGGGATTGGGGGTGCTCCGTCGGAACCCCCAAAGTGACAAGCCAAGAATACCAAGCTTTACAATTACCGTAAATGCTCAGGCAACTTTAAATTAGAGATGTCTCTTCAATGTATTTGATTACATTAATTCTACTTCTGTATATTAATTTATGGCTTTCACTAATCTTCATTAGTCACCATAATTAATTCAGCTCTATTTACCTATTTGTTATATTGAGCTATTATGCTTCTTCAGTTAAGGATTATCTAATTTAATCTTTTATGATTGTATTATTAATTAATTATTTATTCACTAATCTTCATTAGTCACCATAATTAATTCAGCTCTATTTACCTATTTGTTATATTGAGCTATTATGCTTCTTCAGTTAAGGATTATCTAATTTAATCTTTTATGATTGTATTATTAATTAATTATTTATTTATTAAATAATTAATTATTATTATTTTAAAATTAAAATAAGTCCCCCACTCCGTGAGCGTTTTCTTCCAACCACAGAAATAGTCACTGCTTTTATCATAAAAGCGGTGAAATTCTGTGGGGAAGGATACGCATTACCGTGCTCCACTGTCTAAACGACTAAGCGGCGCGCGCGCGCGTAGAGCGGGGTACTTGGGAGCACAGGCGCGGCGCCTTCTGGCACGCCGCCGCCCCGCAGGTACACCACAAAACTCCCACCCTCCTCCCGGTGCTCCGTCGGAACCCCCAAATGGGGGTGCTCCGTCGGAACCCCCAAAGTGACAAGCCAAGAATACCAAGCTTTACAATTACCGTAAATGCTCAGGCAACTTTAAATTAGAGATGTCTCTTCAATGTATTTGATTACATTAATTCTACTTCTGTATATTAATTTATGGCTTTCACTAATCTTCATTAGTCACCATAATTAATTCAGCTCTATTTACCTATTTGTTATATTGAGCTATTATGCTTCTTCAGTTAAGGATTATCTAATTTAATCTTTTATGATTGTATTATTAATTAATTATTTATTCACTAATCTTCATTAGTCACCATAATTAATTCAGCTCTATTTACCTATTTGTTATATTGAGCTATTATGCTTCTTCAGTTAAGGATTATCTAATTTAATCTTTTATGATTGTATTATTAATTAATTATTTATTTATTAAATAATTAATTATTATTATTTTAAAATTAAAATAAGTCCCCCACTCCGTGAGCGTTTTCTTCCAACCACAGAATTGTCACATCTCCAACTTGAACGGCTACCAGTACGTTGGCAAACATGAGAGCTATGCAGACGGCATCGACTGGCAACCGTGGGAGGGCTACCATGACTCTCTCATGGAGACCACCATGATGATCAGACCAGCCTTCTAAATGATTGATCAGGTCCTCCGCCAAGGCTGACGTGACCAGACCATTATAAGGACTGGTCGCACCGGCTTCACCACCGCTGTTGAGTATAACATTGAAATCTACTGGTTTAGTAAAGAAGTTTCAGTAACTTTATTGATGATGGCTTCGAGATTTGCTTTCTCCTTACTCAGAAAAATGGTAAATAATCATAATTTAGGCACTACACAAATTTCTTCTTGTTCAGTACTTTTGTAAGCATTGAATAACCACATATTATTGGTCATTATTGAAGAATTAGCTTGAGCATTGGCTTCCTGCTCTTTGAACACTTAAGAGTAACTGAACATTATGTAGGAATAAGGGCTTGAACTGCACCGCCTCTTCAGTATTTCTCTTTTGTTATAAGAGTATAATAAAAGATTTACAGTTTATTTGCGTTTTTTCATTAAAACTTATCCGGTGAGGAAATACAAGTTGTCACAAGCAGCATTGTCACTTACATGCAGTGTTGTTATATGCATGCAGTGTTGTTACTTACATGCAGTGTTGTTACTTACATGCAGTGTTGTTATATGCATGCAGTGTTGTTACTTACATGCAGTGTTGTTACTTATATGCAGTGTTGTTATATGTATGCAGTGTTGTTACATGCATGCAGTGTTGTTACTTACATGCAGTGTTGTTACTTACATGCAGTGTTGTTACTTACATGCAGTGTTGTTACATGCAGGCAGTGTTGTTATATGCATGCAGTGTTGTTACATGCATGCAGTGTTGTTACTTACATGCAGTGTTGTTACATGCAGGCAGTGTTGTTACTTACATGCAGTGTTGTTACATGCAGTATGTGTTGTTACTTACATGCAGTGTTGTTATATGCATGCAGTGTTGTCACATGCATGCAGTGTTGTCACATGCAGGCAGTGTTGTCACATGCATGCAGTGTTGTTACATGCAGGCAGTGTTGTTAGATGCATGCAGTGTTGTTATATGCATGCAGTGTTGTTACATGCAGACAGTGTTGTTACATGCAGTGTTGTTACATGCATGCAGTGTTGTTACATGCAGGCAGTGTTGTTACATGCAGTGTTGTTATATGCATGCAGTGTTGTTACATGCAGACAGTGTTGTTATATGCAGACAGTGTTGTTATATGCAGGCAGTGTTGTCACATGCAGGCAGTGTTGTTATATGCATGCAGTGTTGTTATATGCAGATGCAGGCAGTGTTGTTATATGCAGGCAGTGTTGTCACATGCAGACAGTGTTGTTATATGCATTCAGTGTTGTTATATGCAGGCAGTGTTGTTATATGCAGGCAGTGTTGTCACATACAGTGTTGTTATGTGCAGATAGTGTTGTTATATGCAGACAGTGTTGTTATATGCATGCAGTGTTGTTACTTACATGCAGTGTTGTTATATGCATGCAGTGTTGTTACATGCAGACAGTGTTGTCACATGCAGACAGTGTTGTTATATGCAGACGGTGTTGTTATATGCATGCAGTGTTGTTATATGCAGGCAGTGTTGTTATATGCAGGCAGTGTTGTCACATGCAGGCAGTGTTGTTACATGCATGCAGTGTTGTTATATGCAGGCAGTGTTGTCACATGCATGCAGTGTTGTTATATGCAGGCAGTTTTGTTATATGCAGACAGTGTTGTTATATGCAGACGGTGTTGTTATATGCAGGCAGTGTTTTCACATGCATGCAGTGTTGTTATATGCAGGCAGTGTTGTCACATGCAGACAGTGTTGTTACATGCATGCAGTGTTGTCACATGCAGGCAGTGTTGTTATATGCAGGCAGTGTTGTCACATGCAGGCAGTGTTGTTACATGCATGCAGTGTTGTTATATGCATGCAGTGTTTTTATATGCATGCAGTGTTGTTATATGCAGGCAGTGTTGTTACATGCAGGCAGTGTTGTTATATGCAGGCAGTGTCGTCACATGCAGGCAGTGTTGTTATATGCAGGCAGTGTTGTTATATGCATGCAGTGTTGTTATATGCAGACAGTGTTGTTATATGCATGCAGTGTTGTTATATGCATGCAGTGTTGTTACATGCAGGCAGTGTTGTTACATACAGGCAGTGTTGTTACATGCATGCAGTGTTGTCACATGCAGACAGTGTTGTTATATGCAGACAGTGTTGTTATATGCAGACAGTGTTGTTATATGCAGACAGTGTTGTTATATGCATGCAGTGTTGTTACATGCAGGCAGTGTTGTCACATGCAGGCAGTGTTGTTACATGCAGGCAGTGTTGTTACATGCATGCAGTGTTGTTACATGCAGGCAGTGTTGTTACATGCAGGCAGTGCTGTTACATGCATGCAGTGTTGTTACATGCAGACAGTGTTGTTATATGCAGACAGTGTTGTTATATGCATGCAGTGTTGTTATATGCAGACAGTGTTGTTATATGCATGCAGTGTTGTTATATGCAGACAGTGTTGTTATATGCATGCAGTGTTGTTATATGCAGGCAGTGTTGTTACATGCAGGCAGTGTTGTTACATGCAGGCAGTGTTGTTACATGCAGGCAGTGTTGTCACATGCAGGCAGTGTTGTTACATGCAGGCAGTGTTGTTATATGCAGGCAGTGTTGTTACATGCAGGCAGTGTTGTTATATGCAGGCAGTGTTGTTATATGCAGGCAGTGTTGTTACATGCACGCAGTGTTGTTACATGCAGGCAGTGTTGTCACATGCAGGCAGTGTTGTTACATGCAGGCAGTGTTGTTACATGCAGGCAGTGTTGTTACATTCATGCAGTGTTGTCACATGCAGGCAGTGTTGTTACATGCAGGCAGTGTTGTTATATGCAGGCAGTGTTGTTATATGCAGGCAGTGTTGTTACATGCAGGCAGTGTTGTTATATGCAGGCAGTGTTGTTACATGCAGGCAGTGTTGTCATATGCAGACAGTGTTGTTATATGCAGGCAGTGTTGTTACATGCATGCAGTGTTGTTATATGCAGGCAGTGTTGTTACATGCATGCAGTGTTGTTATATGGAGGCAGTGTTGTTACATGCAGGCAGTGTTTTTACATGCAGGCAGTGTTGTTACATGCAGGCAGTGTTGTTACATGCAGGCAGTGTTATATGCAGGCAGTGTTGTTATATGCAGGCAGTGTTGTCACATGCAGGCAGTGTTGTTATATGCATGCAGTGTTGTTACATGCATGCAGTGTTGTTATATGCAGACAGTGTTGTTACATGCATGCAGTGTTGTTACATGCAGGCAGTGTTGTCACATGCAGGCAGTGTTGTTACATGCATGCAGTGTTGTTACATGCAGGCAGTGTTGTCACATGTATGCAGTGTTGTTACATGCAGGCAGTGTTGTCACATGCAGGCAGTGTTGTTACATGCATGCAGTAATGTTATATGCAGGCAGTGTTGTCACATGCATGCAGTGTTGTTATATGCAGGCAGTGTTGTTTCATGCAGGCAGTGTTGTCACATGCAGGCAGTGTTGTTATATGCATGCAGTGTTGTTACATGCATGCAGTGTTGTTATATGCAGACAGTGTTGTTACATGCATGCAGTGTTGTTACATGCAGGCAGTGTTGTCACATGCAGGTAGTGTTGTCACATGCAGGCAGTGTTGTTACTTACATGCAGTGTTGTCACATGCAGGCAGTGTTGTTACATGCATGCAGTGTTGTTACATGCAGGCAGTGTTGTCACATGCAGGCAGTGTTGTCACATGCATGCAGTGTTGTTACATGCAGGCAGTGTTGTCACATGCAGGCAGTGTTGTTACATGCATGCAGTGTTGTTATATGCAGGCAGTGTTGTCACATGCATGCAGTGTTGTTATATGCAGGCAGTGTTGTCACATGCATGCAGTGTTGTTATATGCAGGCAGTGTTGTCACATGCAGACAGTGTTGTTACATGCAGGCAGTGTTGTCACATGCAGACAGTGTTGTTACATGCATGCAGTGTTGTCACATGCAGGCAGTGTTGTCACATGCAGGCAGTGTTGTCACA
Organism: Procambarus virginalis; assembly: GCA_020271785.1. NCBI lineage: Eukaryota > Metazoa > Arthropoda > Malacostraca > Decapoda > Cambaridae > Procambarus > Procambarus virginalis. Next base: position 88,089 of record WNGS01008766.1, read on the forward strand.
TGCAGGCAGTGTTGTTATATGCAGACAGTGTTGTTATATGCAGACAGTGTTGTTATATGCAGACAGTGTTGTTATATGCAGGCAGTGTTTTCACATGCATGCAGTGTTGTTATATGCAGGCAGTGTTGTCACATGCAGACAGTGTTGTTATATGCAGACAGTGTTGTTATATGCATGCAGTGTTGTTACATGCATGCAGTGTTGTCACATGCAGGCAGTGTTGTCACATGCATGCAGTGTTGTTATATGCAGGCAGTGTTGTTACATGCAGGCAGTGTTGTTACATGCAGCAGTGTTGTTATATGCAGGCAGTGTTGTTTTATGCAGGCAGTGTTGTCAATGCAGACAGTGTTGTTACTGATATGCAGTGTTGTTACATGCAGGCAGTGTTGTTACATGCATGCAGTGTTGTCACATGCAGGAAGTGTTGTTATATGCAGGCAGTGTTGTCACATGCAGGCAGTGTTGTTACATGCATGCAGTGTTGTTATATGCATGCAGTGTTGTTATATGCATGCAGTGTTGTTATATGCAGGCAGTGTTGTTACAGCAGGCAGTGTTGTCACATGCAGGCAGTGTTGTTATATGCAGACAGTGTGTTATATGCAGACAGTGTTGTTATATGCAGACAGTGTTGTTATATGAGGCAGTGTCGTCACATGCAGGCAGTGTTGTTATATGCAGGCAGGTTGTTATATGCATGCAGTGTTGGTATATGCAGACAGTGTTGTTATATGCATGCAGTGTTGTTATATGCATGCAGTGTTGT
>WNGS01008767.1:8379-18446 GCA_020271785.1 Procambarus virginalis
ATATATATATATATATATATATATATATATATATATATATATATATATATATATATATATATATATATATATATATATATATATATATATATATATATTTATTTATATATATATATATATTATATATATATATATACTAGCCAGAAAACATTTAACATTTATTAAAAAATATATGTTTGGAAGTTAAATCGACTTCATAGGACAATAGTTTGTTATATATACTCGTTATTCGTTGACATACGTTCGCTACTTAAACTACCATGTACTGTACTTATGTAAAATCTCCCATGTCTCTTCGCTCATCTCACCGAACCCTACAGGCTCTGTGATATATTGTTTAATTAAGATTCACAAATAAAGCTTATAATTGTATATGTTATCAAAAAGGCAGAGCTTAGTTTAGTTCATTTATTATGCACCCCATACCCATCCTATGGGCGATAGTGGAGTGTTACAGAGGCACATAATGGGCTCAGGGAATGAGCCCCACAATTCATATAGCCAAGCAAGTTATAAATTCATAAGCTAGTTACAAAAGTCAATGCACATTGTCACATCAACAATGGGCTCGAGACCGACCACAAGTACAGTTTATAATTTAAGCAACTGACATATATGGAGGGCTATAGTGTCACAATTGATATGTTTATCCTACACATAACCCCCTCTCCCCCATCCAATGGGCAGCGGTGGATAGGTTACAATCAAGTCGTTTTTTGAGTTTTATTCAGAGATTAGATCTTATTGGGTGAGGAAAGATATTCATATTTTAAAGAAGGCTTCTTGGCTGATGCTCTCCATTGATAGAAAATATTCAACCTTTTGAAAATCAATGTTAGTTTGATCTAGATATTGTAATTAACGAAAGTATTTATGTCATCACAAAGGTAGAAATATAGGCTACAATTAAAATCCTTTGTCATAAATATAACTGAAGTGAAAACGAAGATATATGCGTTTTGATAGTTACTTGATGGCTAGCTCTGAGAGTGTGAAGCCATGCACACCAGCCAATAAACTGTATAATTAGTTTCCATATATTTTAATTAATCTTAAAAATCTATATGTCAGAAGAAAGGAAGATGTAGCCGTTAATGTGACAACATTTAAAAATAAATATCTCTTAAGTTAAATAAATAATACCACCTTATCGCCAGTGTCCGGACACATGAAAACTACCTAGGTATCAGTATCCAGCCAGGCGGGGATCACAGGCTGCACAATACTGATAAATTATGTAATGCACTACTTGTGGTCGATCTCGAACCCAATTATGTTGTGACGACTTATAGTGAATTTTGTAACTAGCTCATCAAGATTGTAACTTGCTCAGCTAAATGAATTGTGGGGTTCGGTCCATTCATTTTTTTCTTTATTATGCACCCCATAATACCCATCCCGTGGGCGGTGGTGTAAAGGATTACAGAGGCACATATCCGTTCAGGAACTGAACCCTCTAGTTCGTTTAGCTAAGCAAATAACAATCTTTTGACGCTAGTTACAAAATTATTAATGTACACATACTTATGCATACATGTACATATACATACGTATACAAATATACATACACATACATATTTAATCACCCACACAAATACACACATCAGTAATCTTTTGTGTCACAAGTGATTCAACAAGAGGCTCACAACAGTCACTATACAAGGCACTTTACATCTATGAGGAGTCGCACAGTTACTAGTCTTGCTCCACACCAACCCAACTGGGCGGCAGCTTTATTTATTTATTTATTTATTTATTCATATACAAGAAGGTACATTGGGAATGTGAGAATATATAATATGGTAATTACAATCTTGTAAAGCTACTAGTACGCGCAGCGTTTCGGGCAGGTCCTTAATCTAAGAAATTTTTAGTAGGTAAATACTAGCAAAAATTATAAAAAAGAAATGATAACAGTTACATGGCAAGAAAAGAAAAAAGAAAAAAAAGATGAGAGAAAATTGTAGGTACAGTATAATAAAGCACTTAGGTAGCTAAGATTGATTGCAATGAAAGCTTGAATGGTAGTTGACAAAATTTGGTAGGCACAATACAGCAAATGGCTAGCACATAAAGGAAGACAGCAATGAACACAATGATAAGGTTGTTTGGGTTAAATACATAAGAATTAGGAGATTGGGTAACACTAGATACAGAGCAAAAAATAAAGCTCAGTGTAGGAAACTAAGAAGATGAAATTAAGTACTTTTTGGTTTTGTTTTAAATAAGGCAAAAGTTTTACAGTTTTTCAATTCACTAGGGAGTGAGTTCCATAGACTAGGTCCCTTAATTTGCATAGAGTGTTTACACAGATTAAGTTTGACCCTGGGGATATCAAAGAGATATTTATTTCTGGTGTGGTGATAATGGGTCCTATTACATCTGTCCAGAGAGAGTTTCAGAGCATGGTTTGCATTTAAGAACAGGGTTTTGTAGATGTAGTTGACACAAGAGAATGTGTGGAGGGAGTTAATATTTAGCAAGTTTAGGGATTTAAACAAGGGAGCTGAGTGTTGTCTGAAAGCAGAGTTAGTTATTATTCTGATAGCAGATTTTTGCTGGGTGAGTTTACAGTCATGTGCTGCACACCCACCCAACTGGGCGGCAGCTTTACAGTCATGTGCTGCACACCCACCCAACTGGGCGGCAGCTTTACAGTCATGTGCATGCATTACCTACAGTAAGCAAATTTTGGATACTTCGCTAAGATTTCGGGCAGCACATCATTATGAATGAAGTACTTACACATTTCTGGGACACTATTGATGGTGTTATCTCTAAATTCCGTGATTTTTTTCACATTCCATTATATAATGACGCAAAGTATGCGAATAGTTCTGCTGACAGAGTTTACATTTAGTCAAATCTACATCAGCAGATGTTACAAATTCCCAGTAGTACTTGTAGCCGAGCCTAAGCCTAACAGTGGTAACTTCTAGAAATCTGCTAACATTATTGAATGACCCATATACTTGTGGTACCTCCTGCATAATAGAATGATGATAGATGGGGTAACTGGTGCGAATTTCACTTTGCCTCAAGTATCCGAAATTTAGTTGATTATCATTATCTCGTCATCTGTTAAATAATTTAACGTTGTCGAATGTGAAGCACTGTTATCACTCTCCTTATTGTTGCATTGGTGTGAGGAGTGGCAGTGATTGGTGCAGTTTATTTTTTCTTTAAATAGGGACAAGTATTTGTACTGCAGATAGCAGTACAGTTGCACCGTTTCTTTATATAATTTATACTTGGGTTAGCAAGGCGAGTCGCTTCTCTTAACGTGATACTGTTGGTATCAAATAGAAATAGTTTTTAAAGTATGTATCTTAATAAATTTGAACCTTATATTATTTAACATCAACAAATTAGATTTCGAATGTTAAAACCAATTTCAACCAATTAAAGGATTTATCCTTTAATATTAAAAATTGTTCAAACTGAAATAAATATATAACACTGTACGGTGCAGTTGTGTTTGCCTGCCACAGCCTAGAGAGCACGGAACCTCTACATTGGCGACCCAGTCTGGCTAAAACATTGCGGTACAGTAGAACCTCAAGCCCAAGGTATTTGTATCTGGTATCATTGTCGAGCAGAGAGCCATCATCCAACTGTATTTTGCGAACGGGGCCACCCCGTCTGGGTGGGTGTCGGTTCAGGATCTTTGTTTTCTCTACTGAGATGACTAAGCATAGTTCCTGACATGTGTACAATACAGAGTTCAGAACATTTTGGGTGTTGGTATACCCATTGGTGTGGATCAGTATATCATCCACATAGCTAATGTGTTCGCTGGACCTTTTAGTTACTAAGTTTAAAAGTGCATTGATTAACACATTGAACAGAGTACGACTGAGGACACCTCCCTGTGGAGTGCCAAGTTCAAAATCTCTCGTTACACGCCTATGCCCTTGGAACAGTACAGATGACTTCCTGTTGGATAGATAGCCTCTTATCCACCGTAGAAGCCATCCTCCAAAATTCATTTTAGCAAGTTCTCTCAGAAAGACGTGTGGGTTAGCAATGTCAAAGGCTGACTTAAGATCTAGGAAAGTGGTATATGACCTATCAGTATGCAGGGTGAGGAATGTGGTAATACAGTGATGTACACTCTTTCCATGCGTAAAGCCATATATCTGGGGAGACAACATATTACTAATTTCTTAAAGGAGACGGTTGAGAACCATCCTCTCAAGACACTTACAGAGACAACTAGTGAGGGAGACTGGACGAAAAGCACTCGGCTGGTGAGGTTTAGGAATGGGAATAATAACACTGTTGGTCCATGACTTAGGAAGCTCCCCAGTTACATAGCTCATATTATACAATTGAAGCAAGGGATTCCCTGGAACTAGCAGAAGCATACGCAGTATGCCGTAAGTAACTTCATCCTCCCCGGGAGATGTAGCTTTGCCTTTATGTAGAGCAGAATCTAGTTCGTATTTAGTAAGAAGCATGTCACAGTCATCCTCTTGATGAAGCTTGAAGTCAAGGAGCCTTGCCCTATCAGTATATCTATTATTTAATTCATTCTGTGAGGGTAGAGGAAGACTGCCAAAGTTGGAAGTCGTGGTCCAAGCATCAACAAGCTCATTTGCTCTGTGCAGAGGATTAGGGTACGAGATCTCTGCAGCATTTTTCCCTTTGATCTTGTTGATATCCTTCCATGCCCGACTTAGTGGCGTGTGAGAAATGAGACCACGGACAAAAGTTTCCAAACTGTCTGCCTCAGCTCCACCATACGTTCCCTGGCCTCAGCCAGAGCCGCTTGAAAGAGTTTATTATGCAATCTTGATGAGCTAGTTACAAAAATCAATATAAGTCGTCACATCAACAATGGGTTCGAGATCGACCTCAAGTACTAAATTAACCTCAAAATTAATAGATTAATTAATAAATTAATAATAGACCTCAAAATTCTAAATTAAGCAACTGACATGTGAAGAGCTAGTGTCAAATTTATATGTTTGTCCTGCACACCGCCTCCCATCCAGTGGGCAGCGGTGGATAGGTTACAATCACTCAGTTACTACCTACAGTTAGCAAACTGGGGATATTTGGCTAAAATTTCTGGTAGCAGATAATTTTGAATGAAATATTTACACATCGCTGGAACATTGGTTATAGAATTGTCTCTAAATTCACGTATCTTTTCGCACTCCATCGCATAGTGACGGAGGGTGTGCGAATAATTTTGTTGACACAGTTTACATTTGGTCAGGTCTACATCGGCAGATAATGAGAATTCCCAGAGATACTTGTAACCGAGTCTAAGCCGAGCAGCAGTAACATCTAGAAATCTGCTGATTTTATTGGATAATCCATAGATGTGTGGCTCCTCTTGCATGATAGTATGATGATAGATGGAATTACTGGTGTCAATTTCACTTTGCCTCAGATCTACAAGATCTTGTTGAAGTTCTCGGTGTACTTCTGCTCTCAGATTGCTCATTGACAATCCAAGGTTACACTCAACGGCTCCTTTAAAGGCAGATTCTAAAGCGCCGAAGCATTTCAGCAGTGAGGGTCCTTCTATAAGCTAGTCCAATTATTCTGGCAGTGCGTTTTAGTGCATGCAATTTAGAATCATTATAATAAGCATAAGTGCTATGACCAGTGTAATTTGGGTTACGTGGCCTGGACGATGGATCAAGTGATTCTATAACTGGTCGATAGTATCTGTGAGCTCATTGTTAAAATCTTCAACTGATGAAGGCTCAGATGAACTGTACCATTCTGGCACATGAGCAACAAAATTGTCTCGTTGATCGATGGGCACAGCCAGCCTCTTCGCTTGAACATTCCGCCGGGGAGGATAGAGCTGCCAATGCTTACAGTGGCTAATATGGCCAGATGATCAGACGCCATATCTGGCACTATTGACGAGGCGCACACAGTGTGGGAGACGTTGAAACCGAGACATAGATCAAGAATACCTTCGTAGATATGCGTCGGTTCAAGGTCACCCACAATCTGTGCATCATCGTGACTACTAATAGTGACAACAGTTGGTTGCCATTACGATTATTGAGCTGCGAATTACCAATATTCCTATGCCTAGCGTTATAATCACCTATAATGGGTAGGCACAGTCTGAATACAGATAGGAAAGTCAGCATAATTAAAGTTACAAGGAGTTGATTATTTAGTACATAGTTGTTTTTCTCTTAAATTGGATGATAGAGGGGAGTCTTTAACGTGATTGGGAATACATACATACATACATGCATGCGTACATAAATACATGCATACATGCATACACGCATGCATACATGCATACATACATGCATACATACATATATACATGCATACATACATGCATACATACATGCATACATACATACATACATACATACATACATACATACATACATACATACATACATACATACATACATACATACATACATACATACATACATACATACATATATACATACATACATACATACATACATACATACATACATGCATGCATACATACATGCATACATACATGCATACATGCATACATACATATATACATGCATACATACATGCATACATACATAACATACATACATCATCATACATACATACATACATACATACATACATACATACATACATACATACATACATACATACATACATACATACATACATACATACATACATGCATACACGCATACATACTTACATACTTACATACAACATACATACATACATACATACATACATACATACATACAACATACATACATACATACATACATACATACATACATACATACATACTACATGTATGTATTCCTGCGACTGCAGGAATTAAACCTCACTTCGTTGGAAGACAGAAGAGTTAGGGGGGACATGATCACCACATTCAAGATTCTCAGGGGAATCGACAGGGTTGATAGAGACAGGCTGTTTAACACAAGGGGCACACGCACTAGGGGACACGGTGGAAACTGAGTGCCAAATGAGCACAGAGATATTAGAAAGAACTTTTTTAGTGTCAGAGTGGTTGACAAATGGAATGCATTAGGAAGCGATGTGGTGGAGGCTGACTCCATACACAGTTTCAAGTGTAGATATGATAGAGCCCATTAGGCTCAGGAAACTGTACACCTGTTGATTGACGGTTGAGAGGCGGGACCAAAGAGCCAGAGCTCAACCCCGCAAGCACAACTAGGTGAGTACATACATACATACATACATACATACATACATACATACATACATACATACATACATACATACATACATACATACATACATACATACATGCATACATACATACATACATACATACATACATACATATACATACATACATACATACATACATAAATACATACATACATACATACATACATACATACATGCATACATACATACATGCATGCATACATGCATGCATACATACATGCATGCATACATACATACATACATACATACATACATACTACATACATACATACATACATACATACATACATACATACATACATACATACATACATACATACACGTCCAGTCAGCATATAGGTATTTCGGGACAAAATCCAATACAGTTTATATTGGTAAGACGCCACTGTGATGAGTTTAAATATCACTGGAACTGTAGGTTAATGTGTGACAAAGGTGAGGTTAGATGAAGCATCTACAAGCATCAGCTGATGGAGTGTTGTGGAGGCTGGTGGTATTATGCCCAGATGTTGGAGGGTGGATTTGACCCTCCCACGCTCCCTCCCCCCACATTGACCGCAGAACGTCTAACGTTACTTTCCACTCTCGCTTACCAAGGGTATAACCACCCCCCCCCCCCAACACACACACATGCATCAGATTCTTAACTTACAATATTTATGATTTACCAATTTATGTTACTACACTGACTCCCAATTTCACAATATTGTATAAACTTTGATGAATCGCTCGTCTATGGGTCATCCAATAATGCTAGCAGACTTCTAGATGTTACCACTGCTAGGTCTTACCACTGCTAGGACCTATCCACCGCTGCCCATTGGATGGGGGGAGAGGGAGTTATGTGTAGGATAAACATATCAATTGTGACACTAGCCCTCCATATATGTCAGTTGCTTAAATTATAAACTGTACTTGTGGTCGGTCTCGAGCCCATTGTTGATGTGACAATGTGCATTGACTTTTGTAACTAGCTTCAAAATTATAACTTGCTTGGCTATATGAATTGTGGGGCTCATTCCCTGAGCCCATTATGTGCCTCTGTAACACTCCCCTATCGCCCATAGGATGGGTATGGGGTGCATAATAAATGAACTAAACTAAGCTCTGCCTTTTGATAACATATACAATTATAAGCTTATTTGTGAATCTTAATTAAACAATATATCACAGAGCCTGTAGGGTTCGGTGAGATGAGTGAAGAGACATGGGAGATTTACATAAGTACAGTACAAGGTAGTTTAAGTAGCGAACGTATGTCAACGAATAACGAGTATATATAACAAACTATTGTCCTATGAAGTCGATTTAACTTCCAAACATATATTTTTTAATAAATGTTAAATGTTTCTGGCTAGTTATGTTAGATTTTATTAAAAATACGTATTCTACTTGTTAACATTATAATTTAAATTTGTGATAATTTGTGCAGAGAAGTGCGACAACTGGATATGCCAACAAACACTTTCCAAACAACGATATATCTTGGATAAGTCGCTCCACAACATTGACGCTTGGACCGTCGACTTCCTTTGATGCTACTTATTTACTTATTTCATAATGAAATTATTTTGGTTTGGAGTAAATATATGTTTTCTCATGTTCTGCATTCAGCACCCACATTATAGTGAGTAAATATACCATATTACTTCATTACTTAAATAATGCTAGAGGGTTTGAGTAGCTTTGGGTCTTTAGTGGACAGAATCTCCAATAGATGGGGCGAGAGTCGCCCCATCTCTCTCGCCCGAGTAAGAGTCGAAACTTAATTTAAAATTGATATATCTTTGTCCTCGAACATGATATATTTCATTTGGTGCAATCATAATAATGTTCATATATCGGTCTGTCTGGAGGCATATAAGACTTTAGGCTTTATTAGCGTATCTTTGTTAATTATACAATATATCGGCAAGTGGGTAGGCGTCTGCACTACATGCCCGACAAGCTACTGAGCGCTACTATAAAAAACATTGTATCTTCACTTGAGCTATTAATATGTCTATTGTAATGTATTTAAAATGAAGCTCATATTTCTATCTTGCTTAAGACGTATAACATTTGTGTTTATTAACGAATTTACGTGAAATAAACATTGATCTGAGAGAAAGTTGCTCTGTCGTTCAGTCTGTACGGGGGTCGGAGCTCCGTATATTTTAAAATACATGTATCTTCATTAGAACTTTAAATATGTCTATGGTAAAGTGTTAAAGTGAAGCTTATATGTCTGCCTTTCTTGAGACATATAAAAACATATATTTTTATTAACGAATTCACGTGAAATATACATGTTCTGAGAGAGAGTTGCTCGGTCGATCGATCTGTCCGGGGTCGGAGCTCGGCTATTACAAATGTACATCTATCTTCGCTTTAAAATTTAAATATACCCATGGTAATGTTATTTAGAATGAAGCTTATATTTCTATCTTTCTTGTGACATATAAAAACTCTTACGTTTATTAAGGAATCTGCGTGAAATAGGTATGGTCTGAGATGAATGCTGCGGTTTTCGAGCTCGACGAGCGATGAAAACTGCCCCTTTTATACAACACAAATATCTTCGGTTTTACTTAAAATATTTGTCTGGTAGACGTTTTACAGATAGATCGCGTTTTGTCTTTCTTTTGATTAATAAATAATTTTGGTTTAATAAGTCATCAAGATGTTTTCAACAAATTTCTTTCGGCGTTCGTCTTTTCCAACATGGGCGACCCTTTTGGAAACGCGATACTTGGGTTAAGTCATCCCATAGTTGGGTCTGTCCATTATGGTTCGGAACAGTTTACATCACATACATACATTGTGATAAATGATGCATTACATGTCAATCTTGGATACAAGTCCAATATATCATCAAGTGTTCCAGTACTCATATA
>WNGS01008768.1:18563-35103 GCA_020271785.1 Procambarus virginalis
CGGGGGGGGGGGTGAAGGTGGGTATGCAGGTACGTTTTGCTTCCTGGTCAAAACGTTTTGTGCTACTGCTGAACGTATCTTGGATGTAGCATTTTGTACTTGTAGTAGTTGACGTAACTTATATAGGGAAGAGCAGGCTCAATCTCTCTTGAAAGAGATTATCGTCACAACTCTCCCCCGAAGCCTGCGTTCCGAAGAAGTTACGTTTTCAGAGGTAGAGTGGTAGGTGGAGCTGCCTCTACCTCTGAACTCTGGAGAGGGCGTCGGCTATGATGTTGTCAGACCCCTTGATGTAGCAATCTCCAGGCTGAAATTCTGCAGCTATCAAGCCCATCGTAGAAGTAGTCGATTGTTGAGTTGGGCTTGCTGCAGAAGTGAAGAGGGTTGTGGTCCGTGTAGATGGTGGTAGACCGAGTACTTTGCAGGTAGGTGCAAAGTGCTGCAAGTTCAGGACGATAGTAGAGTTCCCTCTCGATAGTGCTGTATTCTTGTAGCTGTAGTAGCTAGCAGATAGAATCTTCTCGCCTCGTTGTTGCTTCAGGTCACCCCCGATGCCGGTACCACTGGCGTTGACATGGAGGATGAAGGCTTCGTGATATCTGGCGAGGCGAGAATGGGATTAGAACATTGTAAAGGAGCACTATTATTGTCCTGAAAATAATTATGATATCAGTTAGGATTTCCGAGTTGGAAAGCGCTGACTCAGTGTCAGTGCTTTCGGGAGGAGAAGCAGGAAGTCTCACTGTGGAGGTATGGACCTTTAAAGGAGAGTGTTAACAACACACAGTGGGAGGAGTACCATTATATAGCTTCAGGAGGTTGACGTGGCACAACTGGTCTTCCGCCGCCTGGAGTCTCGAGAACGTAGTTGTGGTTGTTTCTCACTCCTTGATGCGGTAGGGTCCTGAAAACCTGTTTTGCAAGGGAGAACCTGGGATAGGAAAGTAAGCAAGCACGAAGTCTCCCTGTTTAAATTTCCTTACTTTGCTGTGCTGGTCGTAATGAGTCTTCATCCTCTCTTGGGCTTTCAATAGATTGTTCTTGGCAAAGGAATGCACCCTCTCTAGAATGTGTTGTAGGTTTTGAAGAAACTGGGGCACATTCTGATGCTCACTGAAGGTGGCATCACGTAGAGAGTCTTTGAAAGCCTTGAGAGGAGTACGGCACTTACGTCCGTAGAGCATCTCATAAGGAGATACTCCTAGAGACTCATTGGGAGACTTCTGAAAATACACATGATGAGATCAAGTTGTTTATCCCAATCCTTAGAGGTCTCATTGCAAAACTTTTTAGGAGTGCTTTAATAGTCTGATGACTACGCTCAAGAGAACCCTGTGAAGCAGGATGATAGGGCTGGACAGTACCTGTGTGATGTTGAACTCTTCCAGTGTCCGTTTGAAGAGATCACTGGTGAAGTTGGTGCCACAGTCACTCTGAACCTCCCTGGAAATCCATACTGGGTGAAGATCTTCAGTAATGTTTCACCACAGTAGCAGCCGTAATGTTCTTTACTGGAACTGCTATGGGGAATCTGGTGGTAGGACACAGGATGGTTAGTATATAGGCGTTGCCGGAACTGGTCCGAGGTAAAGGACCAACACAGTCTATAATAAGTCTGTGGAAAGGTTCCGCAGGCACCTGGATGGGTGTCAGTGGTGCTCTGGGGATAGAGACGTTCGGTTTACCTGCCATCTGACATATATGACACTTTACGTATTGTTTGACGTTTTAACCATACCTGGCCAGTAGTAGTCTTGTCGAATTCCGTGGTAGGTTTTGTTAAAACCGTAGTGTGACAGTGCTCCGTGGGCCAGGTGTAGAATAGTGGGCCGCAGGCTGGTAGGAATCACTAGTTGTTCGACGTTGGCCCAATCGTCCTCCTCCTTCAGTTTACTGGTCTGTATCTGCGGTAGAGCAACTCGTTCTCTAGAAGAACCCAGGGATACTGTCAGGTTGAGTCTCAGCCTGGAAGAATAATGGTGTCAAGGTAAGATCTTCCCTCTGTAACTTACGGAACTCCAATGCGGTAAGATTCGGGGGTAGTTTCAGAGGGTCTTGAGGGACAGCGGTAGCAGTAGAGTCAGCTGGTTGCGGTCGTGCAGCTTGTGCACGGGTGGTCACCAAAACCGGAGGAGAAACTTCATCACTCTCTTGAACCTTTGCTGGAACATACTCAAAGATCGGATTATCCATTACAGAGGTACACACCTGGGGTTTGTCCATGACGATCAGGTTGGTCGGTTGCAGGTCTTCTGCCAAGTCGTTGCCCAGGAGAAGTTGCACTCCAGGCATGGGAAAAGGCTTTTCCCTGATGGCGACTTGGACTTCACCGGTCACGAAGGGACAATCCAGGTGGACTCTGGCGAGAGGATAAGGAGTAGTAGCAGTGAGGTCAGTGATGAAGACGGTTTCCCCGGTGTAGGCGACATTGGCACAGCTGATTTCAAGATTATTGATTGAAGAGCCGCTGTGTCCCTCAAGATCTTCAGTTTGAAACGTCCCTCCGAATCTGAACCGTTGGTAGAGACAGTTCCAGGATACAGATGTTTACTGAAGAGAGAAAGATCATTAACATGAACACCAACATTCATCACAGGCTTACCGGACTTAGGAGGAGTCTGTTTGGGTTTAGTAGATTCAGTAGTACCTTTGTATTGAGACTTACCACATTTATCTATGGTATGTCCATAGAGTCTACAATACTTACAGTACAATTGCGAGAGCTTGATCTGTACTCACTTTTCGTAACTGTACCAAGACTTCTTACTGGTAGGTGGTTCTGGTGTCAGCCGGTGGATGAGGCTGTAGTGTCAGCCGACTTCGCACATTTTACGTAATCGGTCTCTTCCTTGTCTGCTAAATATAAACGGACAGGAGGAGGTACACGCCTCAAGAATTCTTCAACTAGCATGAGGTTGACGAGTTCTGCAAAGGTAGAGACATGTGCCGCTTCCAGCCATTTCAAAAAATACCTCTTTTTGGTATTAGCAAATTCTAGAAAGGTGGTGGTACTTGCCTTAAGGTGATCACGGAATTTCCGTCGGTAGCTTTCGGTGGAGAGAAGGTAGGCGTCCAACACTGCTTGCTTCAGGGTCTGGTAGTCATTCTCAGACGCCAAAGTACTGAGGGTGACTGCAGCTCTACCTGTAAGATGTACTCTGAGAAGGGTAGCCCATTGGTCGGCAGGCCAGCTAAGTTGATTAGCTAGGGTCTCAAAGGTGGTAAAGAATACGTCGATCTCTGACTCTACGAACGGTGGCATTAACTTACTTGCATGGGAGACATTGAAACTTACTGGAAGACTGGCAGTAGCTTGCTGGCGTTGAGCTTGGTGTGTAGTTTCCAACTCTAGTTCTTGTCGACGACATGCTAGAGCCAGATCCGCTTGCTGTTTTTCATGCTCGCGTTGCATCTCCAGGTGACGTTGTTTTACTTCCAGCTGTACTCGCTCACGCTCTTTGAATAGGGCGGCCTCTCTATCACTTTTTCTTTCCTCAGGCGGCCTCTCGTTCCTTGAGGTGGAGAGCTTCCTTTGCCAGGGCCGCCTCACGTTCCTTTTCCTTGAGTAATGCGGCCTCTCGTTCCTGTTCCTCTTTCTCTCTCTCCTTGATTACAGCTGCTTCCTTTTGTTGCTCTCGCTCGATCTTGGCAAGTTCGAGTTTAAGTTTCATAGTGGCCAAATCTTGTTTATCTGCAATTGTGTAATGTTCGTGAGTGTCAGAGTCTATTACCCCTTCATCTAAAAGGTGATCTATAAGTATGTTGTATATCTCATTCTTGTTGGCTCCATGGGGAACATCTAGGTGATACTGATGTGCAAGAGTTTGTAATTCGGTCCTCTTGGCACGACTTAAGTTCCCTATTTCACCTGCTGGATCTGTACGGAAAGCTTGGAGACGAAACATGGTGAAAATTTAGCAAATAAATGGACAACGAATATTCTGTTGTGATATGGTGAATGTCAGAAACAGGACAACGTGGCAACTGGTACCTATCCTGTGGAATCTTTAACAATTAATGTTAATTCAAGATGGTAAATGGTTAATAAATCAAGATCGCCGTAAATCTTGTACCCGGTACTCACTGTAGGAGAATAAGGGCAAGAAAATCCTATTAAATAAGCGAAACTGAGTTTCTAAAACAAATGAAACATTTAGTTGTTCCAAAAGTGAATTAGGTAGTCCAAGAATGTAGGCATACCTTGCCGAGTCTATAGGACATAAAGCAAGTTTTTCCCACTAAATGAAATATGATACTTACAGAATTAGCGAACTTTGTGCTCTGAAAAAAGAAAGCTAATTCCCTACCTAAGTAAATATCATCATCTCTGACCGACGTGTAGGGGTGCGAGTGTCAACTGGTGACGAGAACTGTTGCCGAGGTCCCAACTCGTCAATAAAGTCCGTGCTAGATGAACTATGGCCCTCTTTGTCCTCCTAGAGTCGGATTGCAGAAGATTGGGTGCTTTGACCCGAAGACAAACCAAAGTACCAGGGTACCCAAAATGATGATCTGCCGAAAATAGGAGAAATATCCTAGGGACAAAATGTGGTAAACACGGGTAATAACACGGAGGGAGAGATGACCAATTAAGAGAATGACTGAGGCCTACAGTCACCACGTAATCCAAAGTTGTCTCACACTCACCATATGCTACTCCCGGAATGCACAATACACACAGCACCATATGAATAATAAAATTGAATATTAAAAATAGTGAAAAGCAAGTGTATTAAAGCCAAGTACGCTTACCACAAAGTTATGTTCTGGTACCAGTACCTGAGTGAAGCTCCTAGGACAGGCCCCCATGTATGTGACGGTATAGTGTTGGAGTATGGTGTTCGGCAGTCCTCCAATGGCAGGTGTCAATGCCTGGTCACACAACAAAAAAAAAAAAGAGACTGCTTGCCTGTTTGTCTGTGGTAAGGTAAGGGAATACACGCAAAACACAAAGTAAAAATAATGAAACTTTAATTAATTTAGAAAAGCAAAATATAAATAAAGACAATCTCTTGGCTTAATTGAATTTAAAATAAGTTAACAAACACAAAATAACAAAAATAAGAATATGAATGAATTACAATAATACAATGTGCAAATGAAGTCAGGAGCTGAGAATACTGGCTATAGCTGCTACCTCCCTTTAGTATACATAAGCCAGGGCTGTAATATACCTGAGAGAGATATCAACTTCAGAGAGCACAGGGATATTCTGAGGAAGATGGCTGAACTGGCCCCAGACGTCGACTCGGCTAGATGGCGTGCGTGGAGCAAGTGCAGTAAGGTGACGGCGACACCAGCCAATCAAAAGGCAGGCAGGTGGAGACTGGTAGTTAGCTTGTTGAAGTGTTGCGCTGAGGTGTTGTGACGGAGGGGGGGGGGAAGGTGGGTATGCAGGGTACGTTTTGCTTCCTGGTCAAAACGTTTTGTGCTACTGCTGGACGTATCTTGGATGTAGCATTTTGTACATGAAGTAGTTGACGTAACTTATATAGGGAAGAGCAGGCTCAATCTCTCTTGAAAGAGATTATCGTCACAATATATTGTGATGGTAAAGTAGTGGAGTATGGTGTTCGGCAGTCTTCCACTGCCAGATGTTAATGCTTTGTCACACATAAGAAAAAAAAAAAGGAAAAAAAAAGAATGACTGCTTGTTTGATAATCTGTGGTAAGGTAAGGGAAGAGACACAAAACACAATAATAAACAATGACATTTAATAAATCTAAAAAAAAGCAAAGTAAAATAAAGACAATTCCTTGGCTGATCAAAGTGCAAGTCAACAAGTGGAAAAATAACAAAAAAAAATGAATTTAAGTGAACAATGGGACATGGAGGACATACAATAATGAATAATAAAGAAATGGTGCTGGGAATATATGCGCTAGCTATAAGCCTCTATTTGATCACACGAGGTGAGCCAACTAGGTGTTCATAGCGTGAGAGCAGGAGATATTCTGACTGTAGTACTGCCAGTCGACCCCGACGTTGCCTTGGCGAGGAATGTGGTTGGCGTAGAACTGAAGTGGTGTGTTCTCGAACGGCCAATGAGAATGCAGGAAGGCCGGTAACGGGTAGTTTGGCTGGGAGTAGCAGTTGGCGGGTCGGCACGGCGACCAGGTGTGCAGGAATGGGGGGAGGGGGGAGTTTGCAGGTGCGTGGCTGGTCTTGATATATACGTTTAAGCCACTGTAAAACGTATCTTCAATGTATCTGGGAACGTGATGAAGGAAGGGAAGAGCAGGCTAAATCTCTTGGAAGAGATTATTGTCACAACTCTCCCCCGAAGCCTGCGGTTCTGGTGAAGTCACGTTCTCTGGAGGTAGAGTGGTAGTTGGAGCTGCCTCTATCTCATGAACTCTAGATAGGGCGTCGGCGATGATGTTATCAGGCCCCTTGATGTAACAGATCTTTAAATTGAAGCCTTGAAGATATAAAGCCCATCGCAGCAGACGTTGGATATTGAATTGGGCTTGATGTAGGAATCGTAGAGGGTTGTGGTCCGAGTAAATTGTAGTGGACCGAGCACCTTGCAGGTATGGTGCAAAGTGTTGCAGGCTCAGGACGATGGAGAGGAGTTCCTTTTCTATAGTGCTGTAGTTTTTCTGATGAGGCTTTAACTTGTAGCTGTAGTAGCTGACAGGTAGAACCTCCTCGCCTCGTTGCTGCATTAGGACACTTCCGATGCCGGTACCACTGGCGTCGACATGGAGGATGAAAGGCTTCTTGGTATCTGGTGAAGCGAGAATAGGATTAGAACAGAGGAGGAATTTGAGTTGTTCGAAGGCAACGGTTTGCTCCCTGGTCCAATTATACCGTTGCTTGGGACTGGTTAAGGTGATTAAGGGTGTTGCAACAGTGCTAAAGTTCCTCACAAACCTACGGTAATAAGAAGCAAGACCAAGGAAGCGCAGGAGCTGCTTCCTGGTAGTAGGCTGTGGATACTCTCTGATGGCTTGAGTATGGATATTTAACGGAGCTAGGCTGCCACTCCCTATAGCATGACCCAGATACCGCACTTTACCTTTGGCAAAAGTGGACTTGCCCAGATTGATGGTGAGGCCGGCTCTCAGGAGCTTGGTGAACAATCGTTGCAGCTGGAGCAGGTGTTTGCTCCAGGTGTTGGATGCTACAACGATATCATCCAAATAGGCATAGGTGTTGTCCAAGCCCTGGATGACGCGGTTGACAGCTCTCTGAAAGGTGGCTGGGGCATTGCAGAGTCCAAAGGGAAGCCGGTTTGGGCTTAGTAGGTTCTGTGTTACCTTTAGATTGGGACTTACCACATTTTTCTATGGTATGTCCATAGAGTCGACAATACCTACAGTACAGTTGAGAGGTACCTTGATCTGGGCTCACTTTCTCGTAACTGTACCAAGACTTCTTACTGGTAGGTTGTTCTGGTGTCAGCCGGTGGATGAGGCTGTAAGTGTCAGCTGACTTCGCGCATTTCACCAAATCGGTCTCTTCTTTGTCTGCTAAGTATAGGCGGACAGGAGGAGGTACACGCCTCAAGAATTCTTCAACCAGTATGAGGTTGACAAGCTCTGGAAAAGTAGAGACATGTGCTGCCTCCAGCCATTTCATGAAATATCTCCGTTTGGTGTTAGCAAATTCTTAGAAGGTGGTGGTACTTGCCTTGATGTAGTCACGGAACTTTCGTCGATAGCTTTCGGTGGAGAGAAGGTAGGCGTCCAACACAGCTTGCTTCAGGGTGGTGTAGTCGTTTTCAGATGCCAAAGTGCTGAGTGTGACTGCTGCTCTACTGTTAAATGTACTCGGAGAAGGGTAGCCCATTGGTCGTCAGGCCAACTAATTTGATTAGCAAGGGTCTCAAAAGTTGTGAAGAAAACATCAACCTCCGTTTCTATGAACGGGGGCAATAACTTACTTGCATTGGAGATATTGAAAATTGGAGGAAGTCTAGCTGCAGCTTGCTGGAGTTGAGCTTGGTGTGTAGCGTCCATCGTGAGTTCTCTGTTACGACAGTCTAGAGCATTTTCTGCTTGCCGTTTGTCGTGGTCGCATTGCATCTCTAGTTGTTGTCGTTTTATTTCAAGTTGTACTTTTTCATGCTCTTTGAATAGGGACAACTAACGTTCTTGCTGTCCTTTGAGGAGTAGTGCCTCTCTTTCACTCTCTTCTTTCCTCAGTGCGGCCTCTCGCTCTTTGAGGCAGATTTCTTCTTTCATGAGTTGTAGAGCTTCTTTCGCCAGGGCAGCTTCACGCTCTTGTTCTTCCTTTCTGATGACAGCTGCTTCCTTTTGTAGCTATATGGCGGCTTACTGTTGCTCCTTCTCGAGCTTTGCGAGCTCGATTTTGAGTTTCATTGCTGTCAAATCATGCTTATCTGAAATGGTATATTGTTCGTGAGTATCAGAATCTATAATACCTTCATCCAAATGATGATCCAGTATCATATTATGTATGGCATATTTGTTGGCTCCAGGGGGAACTTCCAAGTGATACTCATGTGCAAGAGTTATGAATTCGACCCTCCTAGCATGACGTAAGTTCCCTATTTCACCTTCTGGATCTGCCTTGAAAGCTTGGATACGAAACATGGTGAAATTAGCAAATAAATGAGACACGAATATACTGTGATGATATGGTGAATGTCAGAAACAGGGAACGTGGCAACTGATACCTATCCTGTGGAATTGTTAATAATTAAAGTTATTTCAAGATGGTAAATGATTAAGGTCGCAGGAAATCTTGTACCCAGTACTCACTGTGGGAGGATAAAGGCAAGAAAATCCTACTAATTAGTTGAAACTGAGTTTCGAAAGACAAGTGAAACACTAAATGGTTCCAAAGTAAATGAGGTAGTCCAAAAATGTAGTCACACCTTGCAGAGTCACTATAGAACATAAGCAAGGTACCCACTGAAATTGAATATGGTACTTACAGAATTAGCGAACTTCGTGCTCAAAAGAAAGAAAGCTAATTCCCCACCTTGAGTAAGTACCATCAATTCTGACCGACGAGTAGGGGTGCGAGTGTCAACTGGTGACGAGAACTATCGGCGAGGTCCCAACTCGCCAATAAAAGTCCGTGCGAGAGGAACTTTGGCCTTCTATATCCTCCTAGAGTCGGATTGCAGAAATTAGGTGCTATTGACCCGGAGACAGACCACAGTACCAGGGCACCTATATGATAATCTGTCGAAAATGTGAGAAATATCTGAGGGACAAAAGATGTTAAACAGGGTAATAATACGGAGGGGGAGACGACCAATTAAGAGTATGACTGCGGTCTACAGTCACCACGTAATCCAAAGTTGTCTCACACTCACCATATGCTACTCCCGTAATGCACAATATACACAGCACCATATGAATAATAAAAGTGATTAATGTAAATATTGAAAGCAAGGGAATGAAAGCCAAGTACGCTTACCACAATTACCAATACCTGAGTGCAGCTCCTAGGACAGGCCCCCAATTATATGTGACGGTAAAGTAGTGGAGTATGGTGTTCGGCAGTCTTCCACTGGCAGATGTTAATGCTTTGTCACACATAAGTAAAAAAAAAGGAAAAAAAAAGAATGACTGCTTGTTTGATAATCTGTGGTAAGGTAAGGGAAGAGACACAAAACACAATAATAAACAATGACATTTAATAAATATAAAAAACAGCAAAGTAAAATAAAGACAATTCCTTAGCTGATCAAAGTGCAAGTCAACAAGTGGAAAAATAACATAAAAAGAATGAATTTAAGTGAACAATGGGACATGGAGGACATACAATAATGAATAATAAAGAAATGGTGCTGGGATTATATGCGCTAGCTATAAGCCTCTATTTGATCACACGAGGTGAGCCAACTAGGTGTTCATAGCGTGAGAGCAGGAGATATTCTGACTGTAGTACTGCCAATCGACCCCGACGTTGCCTTGGTGAGGAATGTGGTTGGCGTAGAACTGAAGTGGTGTGTTCTCGAACATCCAATGAGAATGCAAGAAGGCCGGTAACGGGTAGTTTGGCTGGGAGTAGCAGATGGCGGGTCGGCGCGGCGACCAGGTGTGCAGGAATGGGGGGAGGGGGGAGATTGCAAGTGCGTGGCTGGTCTTGATATATACGTTTAAACCACTGTAAAACGTATCTTCAATGTATCTGGGAACGTGATGAAGGAAGGGAAGAGCAGGCTAAATCTCTTGGAAGAGATTATTGTCACAATATATATATATATATATATATGAATAAAAACTCACACCCCAGAAGTGACTCGAACCCATACTCCCAGGAGCAACGCAACTGTTATGTACAGGGACGCCTTAAACCACTTGACCATCACGACCGGACATAAGGAAGTGATAGCCTGGGCTATTTGAGCGACTTCCCGCCGGCACCTGGATGGTTATCTTGGGCATAGCATTTTATCAAATCACCTCATTTTTGGGGCAACACATGAGGAACACAAATGCGAACAAGCCTGAATGGTCCCCAGGACTATATGCGAATGAAAACTCACACCCCAGAAGTGACTCGAACCCATACTCCCAGGAGCAACGCAACTGGTATGTACATTGACCATTCAGGCTTGTTCGCATTTGTGTTCCTCACGTGTTGCCCCCAAAAATGAGGTGATTTGATAAAATGCTATGCCCAAGATAACCATCCAGGTGCCGGCGGGGAAGTGGTTCAAATAGCCCAGGCTGTCACTTCCTTATGTCCGGTCGTGATGGTCAAGTGGTTTAAGGCGTCCCTGTACATACCAGTTGCGTTGCTCCTGGGAGTATGGGTTCGAGTCACTTCTGGGGTGTGAGTTTTCATTCGCAAATAGTCCTGGGGACCATTCAGGCTTGTTCGCATTTGTGTTCCTCACGTGTTGCCCCAAAAAATGAGGTGATTTGATAAAATGCTATGCCCAAGATAACCATCCGGTGCCGGCGGGGAAGTGGTTCAAATAGCCCAGGCTATCACTTCCTTATGTCCGGTCGTGATGGTCAAGTGGTTTAAGGCGTCCCTGTGCATACCAGTTGCGTTGCTCCTGGGAGTATGGGTTCGAGTCACTTCTGGGGTGTGAGTTTTCATTCATATATATATATATATATAATATATATATATATATATATATATATTATATATATATAGATGTATATATATATATATAGATATATATATATATATATATATATATATATATATATTGTCGGCGCATATATATATAGATATATCTCTATATATAGATATATATCTAGATCTATATATATAGATATATAATATATATATAGATATAATATAATATATATATATATATATATATATATATATATATATATATATATATATATATATATATATATATACGTCGATTAGTGAGTGACAGAATACAAGATATCTCAAGTACTTAACCCTGGTAAGATCGCCAATGTCGGGGTTACCTTAGTTGTAAGTAAGTATAAGTATAAATGACAGTACTTAATAGCCTGTCAACGGTCGCCAACGTCGGGGTGTCTCTCTCTCTACATAGACACCACCCAGTAGTATTAGCGATAACTGTTACTCACCATTGCCCTGCGGGCCTTCACTCAATCCTCTAGGCGCCACTGTTCGCCAGGAGAGTATCCCAGTCAATCTCCAGCCGGCCTCATAGCCAAAGACGAGTGAAAACACAGTCTGCTCTCTCCCAACCGTGTGCCCGCCCCGACAAGTTCTCTACTACTAACTGCAAGGTCGCCAACTGGTGTTTCCCATGTCCAGTAACACGTCAGAGGTATTGTGGGATTGTGGTAACAGTGGCAAGAGCACACTAAGTAAATCTGATATCAGGTAGGTATGTATGTAGCTCTATCCCTCTCACTCTTTCTAACTGTTATATAGCAACAAGAATATAGAGGGATAATACAAACGCGAAGGTATTTGTATTTTACTTAAAAGTTTCAAGGTATCATATCCATATATCACAGAAAAGCAGCAAGTATATGGCAGTAAGTCACTCTCTCTTCATAAAATTGGGGCTTGCCTAGAGGGCAATACTCCCCCTCTTGTCAATTCTCAGCTGGGCGGCCCCTCCTCACTGTGCGAATGCACAGTGAGGAGGGGCTTGTGAGGAGGGGGATGCAGAGGAGGAATGCACAGTGAGGAGGGGCTTTATGTACTTGTTCTTTAGCGTTAAGCGCCTATTTCTTTAAAATCACAGTAAATACAATATTTGCAATCAACACAATATTTGCTATAATGGGAATAGAATGCTAATGAGTCACTGCACTGATCTTGAGCTCAATTAATCATTTCTATAGCAATAACACAATAATTCACTCTAATGGCGTAATGCACTGTACTTCATAATAATGATAATAATTGCAATAAGTTACGGTGCTGGCCTTAGACTCTGTAATTCCTTTCGAAGGCGATAACACAATTGTTCACTGCACACATGAAAATGTTATTCAACACACAAGCATATATATATATATATATATATATATATATATATATATATATATATATATATATATATATATATATCTGCTGAAAACTCACACCCCAGAAGTGACTCGAACCCATACTCCCAGGAGCAACGCAACTGGTATGTACAGGGATGCCTTAAACCACTTGACCATCACGACTGGACATAAGGAAGTGATAGCCTGAGCTATATGAACCACTTCCCCGCCGGCACCTGGATGGTTATCTTGGGCATAGCATTTTATCAAATCACCTCATTTTCTTGGGCAACACGTGAGGAACACAAAAAATTTGTTTGTGTTCCTCACGTGTTGCCCCAAAAAATGAGGTGATTTGATAAAATGCTATGCCCAAGATAACCATCCAGGTGCCGGCGGGGAAGTGGTTCATATAGCTCAGGCTATCACTTCCTTATGTCCGGTCGTGATGGTCAAGTGGTTTAAGGCATCCCTGTACATACCAGTTGCATTGCTCCTGGGAGTATGGGTTCGAGTCACTTCTGGGGTGTGAGTTTTCAGTTGTATCTAGTCCTGGGGACCATTCAGGCTTGTTTGCATATATATATATATATATATATATATATATATATATATATATATATATATATATATATATATATATATATATATATATATATATATATATATATATGGATCAATTCATCAATATCAATAGTAATAAGATAAATATTGGGCACACAGCCTAACACCAATAACTGGTACACTTTATATATATATATTCTCTGGCATAAGTTATAATATTAATGTCACATGAAAGAATTCATCAACGACACAACAGTCTCTTCAATACTCACAGGTGCATCCCCAAACTGCATATATATATACCGTGAGAGCTTTCTACAGCCTCACTTCTCACAACTGTGTCCTACCGTGACATAGACATTGGTAAGTCTTGCTCATGACATAGAAGTTACTCTGGCTAAATATAGCTGACTAAAGGGGAATTGGGAGGGAAACTGAATCACATACTTCCACCTCACTGATGTGGACTTGTAGGAAACGCCCCCACACACACACTGATGCTCTCTCCAGGAACCCAATCAACATCCCAAAATAACGCTTCATCTCCGTGCTCTGTCCTCTGCAGGCCCGTGCTCCTCCACAACCTCTTGAAGGGTTGGAGTCGGTCTCCTGGCCGTCGACTTCTCCTCACAACTACAGCTGCAGACCTACTCTCGGCTGCAGTCGTCCTGATTCCCAATTAGTTTTCTTCTTCCACTGCTTCCGGTGGATTGGCCTAGCCGCTACGTCGTCACAAAATGGGTGAACTGTCTCAGACGTCACATACGTCACTGAACAGACTTCACTTCTTGCAAAGCACCTGTCCCTGGAGCACTTGTTGCTCAATATTCCGTCGATTCCCTCTTCGGTCCAACACATGGAATGAAGGAAGACCTCACAGAGTACTTGCAGACTTCGGGTGATGCATGAAATCCACGGGAGCGGGGTATAACTGTCAAACTGACAGGACCAACTTTCGCACGTCCGACCTCCTTGACGTGCTGTGTTCGACTGGTTCCCTCACGGTGGATTGGCCCAGCCACTACGTCGTCTCCTAACTGGGTGAACTGTCTCAGACGTCACATACGTCACTGCACAGACTTCACTTCTTGCAACGCACTTGTCCGGGAGCACTTGTTGCTCAATATTGTCTCAATTCCCTCTTCGGTCCAACACATGAACGAAGGAAGACCTCATAGAGTGATTGCAGACTACAGGAGATGTGTACATCCACCGGAGTTGGGGTAAACTGTCACACTGACAGGATCCCCGGTCGCACGTCCGACCTCCTTGACGTGTGCCGTGTACAACTGGTGGTGCCACAGAGGCGCGATCTCCGGACCCCCTTGCTCTCGTGACATCATACTTGCCAGGAGCGTTTTTCATTGGCTCCTTGTGCCACATCACTGTCAGTGACCAATCTGGCGCCACTGACGTCATACAGTTTTGGCGGGAGAATGGAGGAACTGGCGCCATATTGGCGTCTTAAAGGGCCTAAACAACAGGCCAAAATACTCTTCTTTTACAAATTTCTCGCCAACGCGAGACCACTATACGCTCCCACATACATCAAATTGTCGCTCGCAACGTAGAGAACGCTTGGGTAAAGTGGATATGACTCTTTCAGCTGGCGTGGGAGAAATATAAGGGGGGGAACACCGTCACATACCCTTCCCTTTAAAATAAGTCATATCGGTTTAGTGTATATGGGACAGGGCATCCGCAACCACGTTGTCCTTCCCTCTGATGAGCTTAATTTCCAACCAGTATTCCAGCCGCCAATGCGAGACGCTCCTTATGTATTCGTTGACCGTTCCCACGGTCACTCCTGGAGTCCATTGTTCTTTCAGCATGGACAGAGGACTCCGTACCTCATGTCCATACACCAGCTGGAACGGTGAGAAACCTAACGATTCTACCACTGCGTTATGTATGGCAAACAACGCAGGGTACACTGCCTCATCCTACTCAGCTCCCTGCTCTGCACAGAACACTCTCAGAACGGTCTTCAGGTTGGAGTGAAACTTTTCCATCGCCCTTTGCGACTGCGGTCGGTAGGGCGACGATCGAATCTGAGTCACTCCCCAATTTGTAACGGTCTGTCTGAACCATTTGGACTGGAACACACTTCCACAGTCCGTCTGGATTTCCCTGGGCATTCCTACCCAGGAGAAAAATCGTTGTAGCTGTCCGGCTTCGCTTTTCGACGTCAAACGCCGCATCGGGACAGCTTCCGGAAATTTTGTCGATGCACACATGATTGTCAACAGGTAGGCATTCCCTCGTTGCGTCTATGGCAACGGTCCCACACCGTCGACCAACAGACGCTCAAATGCAGGCCCAAATGCAGGAACAGGGACTAACGGGGCCTTTGGTATCGCGGGTTGGCTCTTCCCTGCTCTCTGGCAAGGTAAGCAAGTCTTACAGTAACGCCTCTCATCGGCGTCCATACCTGGCCAGTAGAAATGATCCCTGATCCTATGCAACATTTTGGTCACCCCCAGGTGACCCGCAGAGTCCGCAGAGTACGACAGATCCAGCACTGCCGCTCTGCACTGGGCTGGCAACACTACCAGGTGCCTCGTACCTAGAGATTCTTCTCCGGCCTCCATCCTCACAGGCCTCCACTGTCCCATCAGCATTCCGTCCTGTATGTAAAAATGAGTGGCCCTCTCAGGACCAACACGTCCTCCTTTGGCCTCATGAATCAATTTGGGGAACTTTTTCTGCTGCAACTCTCCAAGACGAATGCGGTCCACTCCAAGAGAACTGGTGAGGGTTTCTGCTGCAACTCTCCAAGACGAATGCGGTCCACTCCAAGAGAACTGGTGAGGGTCACCTGTAACTCACCATCCGGGCTGCCTTCGCCCTTCACTCGTTCTCCGAGTTCCATGAAGAGGTGATCGACTCCCACAACCAAACCATCACCAGAGAAATCTTAACAAACAACACAGAAATCATTGATAGATACGGCGACAGCAGGCGGCTTGACATCTTCCAGGCACTACACATCAAGAAGTCAACACCAACAATCAACAGCCAATTAATGCACAACTATATTCTACCCACTTCAAGACTCCGCTCCAATATAGAAACATCAAGAAATATGGGCCAATAGGCCTTCTGCAGTTCTATTTGTACCCAACTTCTATACCCTCTATGGTACCCCGACTTCTTACCCCACAATTCTGTGTTTTATTGAAAGTTTGTTTTTCACCCCACTATTGTATTACATCACCTCACCCAAATGCAGGTATAAGAGCCAATGTTGTTTCAGGCATAAGTTGTGTGTTGATAAACTAAAGTCTTTGAAACTGTAATAAGTTTTACGAAACGCGCTCAAGTGTCGCGTCAGACTGGAAATAATAATGAATTTTGGAGAATTGATTTTTCATTTACCGTCACCACTAAAAAGAAACATAAGGAAAATCGAGAAAATTCGTGTTAGAATTATTAATCTTACTTTTTCGGTCATATTTAATAATATATGTCTACAGGAAAGACTGCTACCAAAATATACCAATATATATATATATATATATATATATATATATATATATATATATATATATATATATATATATGCGAACAAGCCTGAATGGTCCCC
>WNGS01008769.1:24210-39451 GCA_020271785.1 Procambarus virginalis
CTCTGTCGGCTTCGGGTCTGTTTTTAATAAGGAGGTTGGTAGTCTTCTTTGATTTATAATATGATTAGGTCTATGTTTTGGTTAGGAATTATGCTTATTACTAACTCGCTTTACATATTATTATCTCCCATCCTTATATATTCTTTCTCCTTTTGATATGTTCACTGTCCATGGTTGATTTAATATAATTTTATTGTGAAAGGCGTTGTGGTTTGCTTGTTGTTGGTTCAGGATTGTACCTCGGTCCAGTTGTTGTCTTATACGATTGTGTTTTATTTTCCTTTGTTCTCTGAACCAATGGTCACCCAGCAACCTTGAGTTATTCTGTTCAAACTCCCTTCTCACGTTGCTCCATTCACAGCAGTGGTGTATAGGGCTCTGACGAATATAAGACTGTAACACTGGCTTTGTATCTTTGGGGGCTAGGATATCTGTGTGTAAGTTGGTGACCCCCAAAGATATAAAGCCAAGTGTTCTCATGCCTTATATTCGTCGAGCCCTTGACCCACATGCCATAATGGAGCAACGTGCAGTAGAGAGTTTAAAAGAATAACTCAATTGATAGTGAACAATGGTTACAGCAACACAGAAATGAACACTATTAAGACGAACAACGTCCTTGGATCGTACACTAGCATCACGGAAGATCTTCCAGTAGGGCTATAATTATTCTCACGTTATATGTGTGGTGTCTGTGTATAGCTGAGATAGTCTTGGTTGTAAGTTGATGTAAAGTCATTCCTGGTTACTGACTTTAATACTTAAAGACGATTACATGATAGAGTAGCTCCCAAGCTGGTAGCGTCCTGTATGCTGTTGCCTTCTCTAGTGGCGTCCAGCCGCCGCACATAGAAAACGGATGGTACCATTTTCTGTGAACATGACATCCCTCCTTTTCTTTAAAAAGAATGAATACAGGATGTCTACCATGCTTGTAGCACAAAGCAAAGTTATTGACACAAGTAAGTTATTAACATATCAAGAGATATTGCATACATTTAACATTAATTAAACACACAAAATTTAAACAATCTTTACCACAAAGGATTTCAATGTTAAAAATACATATGCAATGTTAAACAAACATGAAAGAAACTGTAATACAAAGTTACAAAATATTGAATGAGATCTGCATTATTCAAACAATATTAAATTTAGTTCAGCATAACAAGTAAATACTTTGCATTACATATGAACACAATTAATCATCATATCGTGTAGGGCGTTTAACATGACGTTTTGGACGAGAGTCCTTAAATACAAAAACATCCCTCGATGAATTGTTTATCGAGTTATAACTCATTTTTTCTTTTTCTTTTGCACGACTTTGCACTTCATCATTTTCTACACTATTGGAATCACTTTGAAATAAGCCATATTACGTGTTATACTATGATCTCTATTACTCGCTGTTACCATAGTTCCTTTTACACTAATCACTTTATATGGTTTTGTATCATACGGCATATCTACTTTCCCTCTTTTTTCTTTTTAACGAGAACAGTATCTCCAACCTTTATGAATTGTTCCTTTGCACGTTGATCATGAGCAATTTCATTTTGCCCTTTGGCTAGTGCATCCTTCTGAGCGAGACGTTTATCCGTTACCTTGGCTGGCATGACAGGTAGTGCGATTCTCATAGGACGTCCAAATAAAAGTTCGCCAGGCGACTTGCCCAGTGTTCCATGCGGTGTTGCACGGTAGTTCCTGAGAAAAGCATACATAGCTTGTTTCCAGGATCGTCCTTCGGCATGAGCACAGCGTACAGCTTTCATGAGAGGTTGCATGAATCTCTCTACTTCTCCATTTGCTTGAGGATGTAGTGGCATCACACGGCGGTGTTTGAATCCAATATGCTCAGCAAAGTTGACAAAGTCTTGTCCATTAAATGGCGGTCCATTGTCCGTCTTGACAACTTCAGGAATGCCAAAGTTTGAAAAGATCTTGTCGAGTTTCGGGATGACAGCCTTTGCAGATGTGGAAGTGATGATTTCTACTTCTGGATAACGTGAGTGATCATCAATGACTACCATCAAGTACTCTCCAGTTGGTAGCGGTCCACAGAAGTCCATCGATACTTCCATCCATGGTGCAGCAGGTAGTGGTGAAGGTTGTAGAGGTGTTGGTCTTGAAGTATCCACTGCAGCTTGGCAAGGGACACAGGCATCATGCATGTCCTTAGCTTGACGATCAATGCCAGGAAACCACACCTTTTCTCGTAGCAGCTGTTTGGTCCTTACAAGACCTTGGTGTCCTTGATGTGCAAGCTTCAGAGCACGTTGCTGGAGAACAGCTGGAATGACGATACGAGTACCTCGCAGCACGGTGTCGCGTTGTTGCGTAACACTTAATTCTGTCTGGATGCGTTCAAGTGCTTTGAATGCATCTTGGTCAACTCCTGAGGGTGGGATGCGTGGAAACTTTTTCTTAGTCAATGCATCCACTGTTGCTTGCAGAGTTGGGTCCTCTAGGGTTGCAGTACGGATTTCATCAAGAGTGAGAGCCTTAGGGACTGCATCACAGGTTACAGAGTGTACATATTCCTCGGCAACTTGCTGATGCTTGGTGATGGTGAAACTGTTGGCAGGATGTCGACTGATGTAATCAGCGGGATTGCCTGCACCTGGCTTGTATTTCACCGTAAAGTTGTATGGTTGCAGACGAAGAGCCCATCTCTCAATGCGAGCTGGTGGTTTGGACTTTGGATTATTGAAGATGGTCTCCAACGGTTTGTGGTCAGTGACTATCGTGGTAAAGGGTGCACCAAGCAGATACACATTGAAGTGTTCACAGCCCCATACAAGAGCAAGAGCTTCCTTCTCTGTCTGACTGTATCGTTGCTCAACATCTGTGAGAGAACGGCTGGCGTAGGCAATTACTACTCTTGAATCTGGTTGACCAGGTTTGTGTTGGGCTAACACAGCACCTAAACCAACAGGACTAGCATCCACCGTTAACTCAGTGTCCATTGATGGATCAAAGTATGCAGCAGTCGCATTTTCTACTAGTGCATCTTTCACAGCATCAAATGCATTTTGCTCGACATCGCTCCAGTACCATGATGCATTTTTCTTCAGGAGCTCACGTAGAGGCTTCGTAATGGTAGCAAAATCTGGAATGAAGCGAGAACAGTAGTTTGCCATTCCCAGAAAACTATGTACTTCAGTGGATGTTGAAGGAGGTGCAGCATTCTTGATATCTGCAACTTTCTTAGGATCTGGAGACAGACCTTTGTCACTAAGTACATGTCCAAAGAATTCAATTTTATGTTGATTGAACTCACACTTTGCTCGGCTTAGCGTCAAATTCTTTTCTCGTAAGCGTTGCAATGTTGCACGAAGAGCTTTGTCGTGTTCAGCTTGGGTACGGCCATAAACAATGATGTCATCAGACATGTTGTCAGCATTAGGTATATCTTGCAATACCTGGCTGATGATGTGCTGGAATACTTCAGCAGCACTGTTAATACCAAAACTCAGGCGCTTGTACCTATACAGACCTCGATGTGTCGTAAACGTTGTGATGAATCGACTCTCATCATCAAGTTCAAGCTGATGATAGCCCTTGTTTAAATCTAACTTGCTGAATACAGTTGCACCATTCAAGCGGTATATCATATCATCTACAGTGGGTGTAGGATGGCGTTCACGCATTATTGCCTTGTTGGGAACACGCATGTCTACACAAATGCGTATCTCATCTGGATTCTTCGGCTTTGGTGGAGTGACAATTGGGCTTACCCATGGTGTTGGGCCTGTTACCGGTTCAATGATATCTAGTTCTATCAGCCTATCCAGTTCGGCATCGACTTTCTTGCGAGTATGGAATGGTTGTCGGCGATGTGGTTGGGCAACTGGAATTACATCTGGGTTGATATGCAGATGTACCTTGCTATCAGTATAACAACCTATGGATTTAAACCGATCAGAAAATTCAGCAACAATAGCATCAACATTGTTTGCAGATTCCACTGCTACAGCATTAGAAAGCTGAAGTAGCCCCAATTTGGTTGAAGTCTTGTAACTGAGTAAAGACTCCTTTGCATTCCTAACAACATGGAATGTAGTAATGAGCATTGCATTCTTTGACTTAATCTCTGCAGTGAAAGTTCCAATCACTGGTAAGGCTACCTTTGAAGCATAGGCAGTGGCTTTGCCATTATAGTTTTCAAGCTTTGGGAATTGTTTTTTAAATTTTTCATAGTGGCACTCAGCAATGGTGTCAATGTTTGATCCAGTGTCAATGAGAATTTTGAGACAAATGCCAGCAATGTATACTATAGTCTCTGGGTTGTTTGGAAGATCATTCCATTCTGTGATTGATTGTACTCCATAAATATAATCACATTCACTGTCATCTGAGACTGGTTGTAATGAAATGTTGTCTTGTATATTATTAACATTCTTGATTTGAGGTGCAATATTGTGTTTGCCACCTCGACTCCTATGACTTGATCCTCGTACATTGCTTTTATTTATTGATTGTGGTTTCTTTAGTGCGGAACGACACATAGCACCAAAATGACCTAGTTTTCTACACTCATAGCACTTCTTACCTTGTGCAGGACAAACATTATCTTGGTGTGGGTAGTCTCCTCCACAATTGTAACATTTATTATTGACAACCTCTGATGTGAGTCGTTGTGACTGCTTGAGTCTTGTTCCATGACTCCAGTTGTGATGTGGTTCTCGGCTCAATTTAATGTTAGGTTTGGCATGATATCTTCTATGATCATGGTGTACTCCCTGAACCTTACATACTTCATGACTGTTAGTAACAGTGGCAGAACCGTTGTTGGCACTGCACTCCATGGCACGAGCATCACGTGCAGCATCTTCCATTCGACGAGCCATATCCAGTATCTTGGTAAGAGAACTTTCATCATCAACAAGTTCTAGAGCTCTTCGACGAAGACGTGTAGATGTGCATGTTTCAATTATTTGCTGTTTGATTTCTTTGTCAACATCAGCAAACTCACAATGGGCTGCTAAACCCTGCAGACGTGTATGGTATTGATCAACAGTTTCATTAGAGAGTT
Organism: Procambarus virginalis; assembly: GCA_020271785.1. Taxonomy (NCBI): domain Eukaryota; kingdom Metazoa; phylum Arthropoda; class Malacostraca; order Decapoda; family Cambaridae; genus Procambarus; species Procambarus virginalis. The sequence continues at coordinate 29,249 of WNGS01008769.1, forward strand.
GTTTTGCTCTCCTGAAATGCATAATTTCCATAGCAGTATTTTGCCTTGGTTTGAAATGCTCAGTTAATTTGGCCTTGGCAGTGTCATAATCTTTGGCACCACCAGTATCTTTCAGTGTATCAAAGATATCACAAACTCTATCACCTGCATAGTGAAGCAGAAAGGCACGCTTTCTTTCAGCACTTTTGATGTCAGAAACTATCAACAAATTTTCAAACCTTTTAAGCCATTTGACCCACCTCTGTGACAGGTTTGTCTGGTCACAGTCAGGATCAAATGCAGGAAACTGAGGTATATTTGCCATTTTTACTGAATAAATTTAAACTTATCACTTAAAATGTTCCTCAGAATATATAACACTTACTGCACTGTATATGTTATTTAAGAATTCACTGTAATTACTTTAATTTTGCAAAGCACACAAGCATTTTAATGCAAAAGTTCACAACAGTGCACAACACAGCAGCAACTGACTTCTTACCTAGCCCTTGTGTACATGTGTTGTTTCCTACTCACAGCAACACAGCAGTTGTTAGCAGTTGGTACAGCAATTGTCAGCAGTTGGTACAGCAGTAGGCAGCAGTTGTCAGCAGTAGGCAGCAGTTGGCAGCAGTAGGCAGCAGTTGGTTCACAGCGTGAAGAATTTTGTAGCACGGAGCGTCGTTTCGTAACCAAAACATCAGGTTTTGTACACTGCATCAAAGCGTCGTTTCGTACACAGCGTCGGCAGATTCCTCTCACACAGCAACATCAGCACAGCTTGGGTAGCACACAGCATTGGCCAGCACACAGCAACGGCCAGCACACAGCAACGGTCAGCACACAGCATGGGTTGCATACAGCATCGGGTATGGTGCTCACAGACAGCTTCTCTTTCCTCCTCTGGGCGAGACAGCATGCTCCTTCCTTGTGTTTTGTTGAACAAAATACCTGCGTTCCCAGTTCATCCTCGTCGCCAGTGTGGTGTCTGTGTATAGCTGAGATAGTCTTGGTAGTAAGGTTGATGTAAAGTCATTCCTGGTTACTGACTTTAATACTTAATAACGATTACATGATAGAGTAGCTCCCAAGCTGGTAGCGTCCTGTATGCTGTGTTTACCTTCTCTAGTGGCGTCCAGCCGCCGCACATAGAAAACGGATGGTACCATTTTCTGTGAACATGACAATATGCACTGAAAAGAATACTCTTAACTCACATATGACTTTGATGATCAAACTACACATCAGAAGATGGAGAAGCAACAACGTTACGGTCCATCGTGGACCATTATCAAGTCATTATCACATGACTTGATAATGGTCCCGGACGGACCGAACGTCGTCGTCTCTCCATCTTCTGATGTGTAGTTTTCATCATCATTTCTTCAGCCCCGTTATTGTGATTCATCGTCTGAATACATCACTTTATTGTGATCCAATATTCGTTAAACATTATATTCCTTTGCTTCGTTGAGAGGTGGAATCCCAGCTGTCGTTCACACTCGAACATCAGCTCACCTTCACGGTGGTCACAGCAACGAACACCAACATCAATTCACGACTGAATCAATGTCATTAACGTTGATTATTTGACGATGAATCAACCGACGATAGTCTTGAATAATGTGCTAACCGGGTTCCTTCACTACTGTGTATATTCATATCTGAATGAATTTTAATGTTATGTTCACTTTCATTATAATTACAAAGATGTGATTAGTTTACTAATACTATAAGTGGGCCGCAGAGGAATCTAATTCGATCCCTTTTTTGTTTTTCTTGTTAAAATGTCCTGCACACCATATTCAACATTCGATTTTTGAGTAGATAAAAAGTTCATGCAGGTGTTAAAGCGTGAAGACCCTAAACGACAATTAGTATCCCAACCTCCACAGTCAACTTGGTCTAAATTATACTGGATGGACCAATAACTGTTAATATGCACATAGTTATACACAATTATTTACAACCAACCCAAAGATGGTTATAAGTTTTTATCTTTGTGCTTATTTGATCATATATACCACATACCATACATAGTTTTACTGAGGATCGTTATGCCAATCATATTCCTGGTGACTTATAACTGAGTCTCAAAACCCACAACAGCATACAATGGCAACTTTTGATTTGGATAACCAAAAAAATCCCCAAAATGCCTCTTCATAATGCTTACAAGAATCCTTGCCTTCCCTAAGCCACATTACCAGAGCTTCACCTCCTGGTTGGATGTCCACTATATCAAATGTCTCTATTGACTGATGAACCGTAATTCGAGAAAATAATTTCTTTATCTGCAACCTACAAAGAGATGACCTGCAGCTGAACTACAGTGCATACCAACCTAGCAGGATAACCCATTCAAATTATTGTACAATGGAGAACCTCCCATCTGGCTGTCAACAGATCCTCTCCATACTTTCAACCACCTTTAAGGGAAAGGTAGTTAAACCTGGCATGTTTCTACCGTTGGGTTTTCTTTATATTTAGTTGCAATATGTTAGCAGCAACAAGAGTGACCGTATCTCATAGCATTGTGACATTATCATACTACTTCACAATTTCATGGCTCTTTAACACTGTAAAATTATATTATTACTTGTTTCAGTTCTCTTTAAAAGACTTGTTACTATAACCCTTTTAATATTGTATAGACCTTTATAGTCCCAATTATTGCACTGGCAGAGACCTTAACAAGAATGAAGGAACTCTTGCATATATAAATACAAACACAAAATAAAATGTGATGTTCCCGAAAATTGAACAGATTAATTGATGCTGTTGGTTGATGGACGTATTTTGTTGTAATATTCGCTGTCTGACTCTCCACAAAGTTGAAGTACGTGTAGAACCTTGATAACGGTGGCTGTGTGAGCATGAGTGAAGCTGTTGACTTACTTCTCGTCTTGACATACTGTTGAAAGAACAGTCTCAGGCTGCCTGGGTCGACACCTGCACGCTTCGACACGTTGTCAAAAAGTTTTCAAAATGATGAGTACAAGTTAAGGCGGAGCGCTCATGTGCTTCAAATAGTTTGGTAAGCGTTGCCTCTGAACAAATTTGAGAGGCATCGTTAACCTCCAACTTTGCACAAGAAATCCCATTAAAGTGGTGTATCACTGAGAAAACCTGTTAAATCGCTCTAGATTACTACCCCACGTTGTGGTGTAGAGCTCTATAGAGCGTTGGTCTGGGCTCTAATTCTCCTCATGACTCCTACTGATGTTCTCACTCTAAAGTTCTTAGCTGCTTTGTTTATGAGGTTCAGTCTGTGGTTTGTTATGGCTTGTGAAGAATTAGACTTCACCCAAGGATGTCTGAAATAGCTCTTCGATCACGATTTCTTTCATTCGTCTTTAAACTAGTTCCAGCAATGATGTTTATTTATTTTGTAAAAACGGAATCATTATTTTCTCAACAGCAAAGTTGAATTTCATCTCCTCCAAAACTGTATCACTGCAAGTTGATTACTGATGAACTTCTGGAATTAACATTGGTCTGAGAAGATATGATGACCAAACCACACATCAGAAAATGAAAAAACGGCGACGTTTTGGTCCGTCGTGGACCTTTATCAAGTCAGTATCACACGACTTATTAATGGTCCAGGATGGACCGAAACGTCGTCGCTTCTCCATCCTCTGATGTGTGGTTTGGTCACCACATCCTCAGTCCCGTTAATGAGACACATCGTCTGCACTGGTGAGAGAACATGTCTAGTCGTGAACGTCAGTGACAACAGTGCAACACGTCGCTGATGGAGACGTTCTGAAGTAAGAGATGAAACATTTATTTTAGTATTGAAGCACCAAATGAGTGTCCCATACACGAATCCACAAGTTCCATAAAGAGAGCTCGTTACTGAAGGTAGTCACTAGTTAGAACATATCCCGATATATCCTGCTGTTGTGTCTAAAGACAAGGCTGATGATATACTCGGTATGAGGCACCTTCATTATCCTCCCCCCCCAGATATTACATTGCCTCTCCCCCTGCTCGCGGACAGCAGCTTCATACATAGTGCAGGGTAGACATCGCTGCCATAGTGCTGGGTAGACATCGCTGCCATAGTGCCAGGGTAGACATGGCTGCCATAGTGCCAGGGTAGACATCACTGCCATAGTGCCAGGGTAGACATCACTGCCATAGTGCCAGGGTAGACATCACTGCCATAGTGCCAGGGTAGACATGGCTGCCATAGTGCCAGGGTAGACATCACTGCCATAGTGCCAGGGTAGACATCACTGCCATAGTGCCAGGGTAGACATCACTGCCATAGTGCTGGGGTAGACATCACTGCCATAGTGCCAGGGTAGACATCACTGCCATAGTGCCAGGGTAGACATCACTGCCATAGTGCCAGGGTAGACATCACTGCCATAGTGCCAGGGTAGACATCACTGCCATAGTGCTGGGGTAGACATCACTGCCATAGTGCCAGGGTAGACATCACTGCCATAGTGCCAGGGTAGACATCACTGCCATAGTGCCAGGGTAGACATCACTGCCATAGTGCCAGGGTAGACATGGCTGCCATAGTGCCAGGGTAGACATGGCTGCCATAGTGCCAGGGTAGACATGGCTGCCATAGTGCCAGGGTAGACATGGCTGCCATAGTGCCAGGGTAGACATGGCTGCCATAGTGCCAGGGTAGACATCCCTGCCATAGTGCCAGGGTAGACATCACTGCCATAGTGCCTGGGTAGACATCACTGTCATAGTGCCAGGGTAGACATCACTGCCATAGTGCCAGGGTAGACATCACTGCCATAGTGCCAGGGTAGACATCACTGCCATAGTGCTGGGGTAGACATCACTGCCATAGTGCTGGGGTAGACATCACTGCCATAGTGCCAGGGTAGACATCACTGCCATAGTGCCAGGGTAGACATCACTGCCATAGTGCCAGGGTAGACATCACTGCCATAGTGCCAGGGTAGACATCACTGCCATAGTGCTGGGGTAGACATCACTGCCATAGTGCCAGGGTAGACATCACTGCCATAGTGCCAGGGTAGACATCACTGCCATAGTGCCAGGGTAGACATCACTGCCATAGTGCCAGGGTAGACATCCCTGCCATAGTGCCAGGGTAGACATCACTGTCATAGTGCCAGGGTAGACATCACTGCCATAGTGCCAGGGTAGACATCACTGCCATAGTGCCAGGGTAGACATCACTGCCATAGTGCTGGGGTAGACATCACTGCCATAGTGCTGGGGTAGACATCACTGCCATAGTGCCAGGGTAGACATCACTGCCATAGTGCCAGGGTAGACATCACTGCCATAGTGCTGGGGTAGACATCACTGCCATAGTGCCAGGGTAGACATCACTGCCATAGTGCCAGGGTAGACATCACTGTCATAGTGCCAGGGTAGACATCACTGCCATAGTGCTGGGGTAGACATCGCTGCCATAGTGCTGGGGTAGACATCACTGCCATAGTGCCAGGGTAAACATCGCTGCCATAGTGCCAGGGTAGACATCACTGCCATAGTGCCAGGGAAGACATCACTGCCATAGTGCCTGGGTAGACATCACTGCCATAGTGCCAGGGAAGACATCACTACCATAGTGCTGGGGTAGACATCACTGCCATAGTGCTGGGGTAGACATCACTGCCAAAGTGCCAGGGAAGACATCACTGCCATAGTACCAGGGTAGACATCACTGCCATAGTGCTGGGGTAGACATCACTGCCATAGTGCTGGGGTAGACATCACTGCCATAGTACCAGGGTAGACATCACTGCCATAGTGCTGGGGTAGACATCACTGCCATAGTGCCAGGGAAGACATCACTGCCATAGTGCCAGGGTAGACATCACTGTCATAGTGCTGGGGTAGACATCACTGCCAAAGTGCCAGGGAAGACATCACTGCCATAGTGCCAGGGTAGACATCACTGCCATAGTGCTGGGGTAGACATCACTGCCATAGTGCTGGGGTAGACATCACTGCCATAGTGCCAGGGAAGACATCGCTGCCATAGTGCCAGGGTAGACATCGCTGCCATAGTGCCAGGGTAGACATCACTGCCATAGTGCCAGGGTAGACATCACTGCCATAGTGCCAGGGTAGACATCACTGCCATAGTGCTGGGGTAGACATCACTGCCATAGTGCTGGGGTAGACATCACTGCCATAGTGCCAGGGTAGACATCACTGCCATAGTGCTGGGGTAGACATCACTGCCATAGTGCTGGGGTAGACATCACTGCCATAGTGCCAGGGTAGACATCACTGCCATAGTGCCAGGGTAGACATCACTGCCATAGTGCCAGGGTAGACATCACTGCCATAGTGCTGGGGTAGACATCACTGCCATAGTGCTGGGGTAGACATCACTGCCATAGTGCTGGGGTAGACATCACTGCCATAGTGCCAGGGTAGACATCACTGCCATAGTGCCAGGGTAGACATCGCTGCCATAGTGCCAGGGTAGACATCACTGCCATAGTGCTGGGTAGACATCACTGCCATAGTGCTGGGGTAGACATCACTGCCATAGTGCCAGGGAAGACATCACTGCCATAGTGCCAGGGTAGACATCACTGCCATAGTGCTGGGGTAGACATCACTGCCATAGTGCCAGGGTAGACATCACTGCCATAGTGCTGGGGTAGACATCACTGCCATAGTGCCAGGGTAGACATCACTGCCATAGTGCCAGGGTAGACATCACTGCCATAGTGCTGGGGTAGACATCACTGCCATAGTGCCAGGGTAGACATCACTGCCATAGTGCCAGGGTAGACATCACTGCCATAGTGCTGGGTAGACATCACTGCCATAGTGCCAGGGTAGACATCACTGCCATAGTGCCAGGGTAGACATCACTGCCATAGTGCCAGGGTAGACATCACTGCCATAGTGCTGGGGTAGACATCACTGCCATAGTGCCAGGGTAGACATCACTGCCATAGTGCTGGGGTAGACATCACTGCCATAGTGCCAGGGTAGACATCACTGCCATAGTGCTGGGGTAGACATCACTGCCATAGTGCCAGGGTAGACATCACTGCCATAGTGCTGGGGTAGACATCACTGCCATAGTGCTGGGGTAGACATCACTGCCATAGTGTGGGATAGACATCACTGCCATAGTGCCAGGGAAGACATCACTGCCATAGTGCCAGGGTAGACATCACTGCCATAGTGCCAGGGTAGACATCACTGCCATAGTGCTGGGGTAGACATCACTGCCATAGTGCCAGGGTAGACATCACTGCCATAGTGCTGGGGTAGACATCACTGCCATAGTGCCAGGGTAGACATCACTGCCATAGTGCTGGGGTAGACATCACTGCCATAGTGCCAGGGTAGACATCACTGCCATAGTGCTGGAGTAGACATCACTGCCATAGTGCCAGGGTAGACATCACTGCCATAGTGCTGGGGTAGACATCACTGCCATAGTGCCAGGGTAGACATCACTGCCATAGTGCTGGGGTAGACATCACTGCCATAGTGCTGGGGTAGACATCACTGCCATAGTGCCGGGTAGACATCACTGCCATAGTGCCAGGGTAGACATCACTGCCATAGTGCTGGGGTAGACATCACTGCCATAGTGCCAGGGTAGACATCACTGCCATAGTGCCAGGGAGACATCACTGCCATAGTGCTGGGGTAGACATCACTGCCATAGTGCTGGGGTAGACATCACTGCCATAGTGCCAGGGTAGACATCACTGCCATAGTGCCAGGGTAGACATCACTGCCATAGTGCTGGGGTAGACATCACTGCCATAGTGCTGGGGTAGACATCACTGCCATAGTGCTGGGGTAGACATCACTGCCATAGTGCCAGGGTAGACATCACTGCCATAGTGCTGGGGTAGACATCACTGCCATAGTGCCAGGGAAGACATCACTGCCATAGTGCCAGGGTAGACATCACTGCCATAGTGCCAGGGTAGACATCACTGCCATAGTGCTGGGGTAGACATCACTGCCATAGTGCCAGGGTAGACATCACTGCCATAGTGCTGGGTAGACATCACTGCCATAGTGCCAGGGAAGACATCACTGCCATAGTGCCAGGGTAGACATCACTGTCATAGTGCTGGGGTAGACATCACTGCCATAGTGCTGGGGTAGACATCACTGCCATAGTGCCAGGGTAGACATCACTGCCATAGTGCCAGGGTAGACATCACTGCCATAGTGCCAGGGTAGACATCACTGCCATAGTGCTGGGGTAGACATCACTGCCATAGTGCTGGGTAGACATCACTTCCATAGTGCCAGGGAAGACATCACTGCCATAGTGCCAGGGTAGACATCACTGTCATAGTGCCAGGGTAGACATCACTGCCATAGTGCTGGGGTAGACATCACTGCCATAGTGCTGGGTAGACATCACTGCCATAGTGCTAGGGTAGACATCACTGCCATAGTGCTGGGGTAGACATCACTGCCATAGTGCCAGGGTAGACATCACTGCCATAGTGCTGGGGTAGACATCACTACCATAGTGCTGGGGTAGACATCACTGCCATAGTGCTGGGGTAGACATACTGCCATAGTGCCAGGGAAGACATCACTGCCATAGTGCTGGGGTAGACATATCTGCTATAGTGCCAGGGTAGACATCACTGCCATAGTGCCAGGGTAGACATCACTGCCATAGTGCCAGGGTAGACATCACTGCCATAGTGCTGGGTAGACATCACTGCCATAGTGCTGGGTAGACATCACTGCCATAGTGCTAGGGTAGACATCACTGCCATAGTGCTGGGGTAGACATCACTGCCATAGTGCCAGGGTAGACATTACTGCCATAGTACTGGGGTAGACATCACTGCCATAGTGCTGGGGTAGACATCACTGCCATAGTGCCAGGGTAGACATCACTGCCATAGTGCTGGGGTAGACATTACTGCCATAGTGCCAAGGTAGACATCACTGCCATAGTGCTGGGGTAGACATATCTGCTATAGTGCCAGGGTAGACATCACTGCCATAGTGCTGGGGTAGACATCACTGCCATAGTGCTGGGTAGACATCACTGCCATAGTGGTATACATACCCAGACACCATACCTCATCTTCACTGTCACCATCCTGTCCACCACACCCTCACCTTCACTGTCACCATACTGTCCACCATACCTCACCTTCACTGTCACCATACTGTCCACCATACCCTCATCCTCACTGTCACCATCCTGTCCACCACACCCTCACCTTCACTGTCACCATACTGTCCACCATACCCTCATCCTCACTGTCACCATCCTGTCCACCTTACTCTCATTTCACTGTCACCATCCTGTCCACCATACCCTCACCTTCACTGTCACCATCCTGTCCACCATACCCTCACCTTCACTGTCATCATCCTGTCCACCATACCCTCATCTTCACTGTCACCATACTGTCCACCATACCCTCATCTTCACTATCACCATCCTGTCCACCATACCCTCATCTTCACTGTTACCATACTGTCCACCATACCCTCATCCTCACTGTCACCATCCTGTCCACCACACCCTCACCTTCACTGTCACCATACTGTCCACCATACTCTCACCTTCACTGTCACCATACTGTCCACCATACCCTCACCTTCACTGTCACCATACTGTCCACCATACCCTCATCCTCACTGTCACCATACTGTCCACCACACCCTCACCTTCACTGTCACCATACTGTCCACCATACCCTCACTTCACTGTCGCCATCCTGTCCACCATACTCTCACCTTCACTGTCACCATCCTGTCCACCACACCCTCACCTTCACTGTCACCATACTGTCCACCATACTCTCACCTTCACTGTCACCATCCTGTCCACCACCCTCACCTTCACTGTCACCATACTGTCCACCATACTCTCACCTTCACTGTCACCATCCTGTCCACCATACCTCATCTTCATTGTCACCATACTGTCCACCACACCCTCACCTTCACTGTCACCATAGTGTCCACCATACCCTCATCTTCACTGTCACCATACTGTCCACCACACCCTCACCTTCACTGTCACCATAGTGTCCACAATACCCTCATCTTCACTGTCACCATACTGTCCACCATACCCTCACCTTCACTGTCACCATACTGTCCACCATACCCTCACCTTCACTGTCACCATACTGTCCACCACCCCTCACCTTCACTGTCACCATACTGCCCACCATACCCTCACCTTCACTGTCACCATACTGTCCACCACACCCTCACCTTCACTGTCACCATACTGTC
>WNGS01008769.1:39476-57718 GCA_020271785.1 Procambarus virginalis
CTCCGGACCCTGAACACCTGTGATTGACAGTTTAGAAGTGGAACCAAAGAGCCGATACATCAGCCCCCCCTCCCCTCCCCCGGCCCTGTTGGCGACACTTGACCCCCACGACCCTCGACCCCCCACTGACCTACACGACCCCCACACTTGACCCCCACACTCGACCCCCCACACTTGACCCCCACACTTGACCCCCACACTTGACCCCCACACCGACCCCCACACTCGACCCCCCCACACTCGACCCCCACACTCGACCCCCACACTCGACCCCCACACTCGACCCCCACACTCGACCCCCACACGCCCCCCACACTTGACCCCCACACTCGACCCCCCACCACCCCCTTGACCCCCACCGACCCCATCGACCCCACACTTGACCCCCACACTCGACCCCCCACTTGCACCTCACCCCAATCGACCCCCACACTCGACCCCCAATTGACCCCCCCACACTCGACCCCCTCACCCACATCGACCCCATTACACACTCGACCCCCACACTCGACCCCCAACACTCGACCCCCACACTCGACCCCCACACTCGACCCCACACTTGACCCCCCCACACTGAACCACCCCACACTCGACCCCCCCACACTTCGACCCCCCCACACTCGACCCCAACACTCGACCCCCACACATTCGACCCCCACACTCGACCCCCACACTTGACCCCCCACACTCTGACCCCCACACTCGACCCTACTCACACTCGACCCCCACACTGACCCCCACACTCGACCCCCACACTTGACCCCCACACTTGACCCCCACACTCGACCCCCACACTTGACCCCACACTTGCCCCCACACTTGACCCCCACACTCGACCCCCACACTCGACCCCCCACACTCGACCCCCCACACTCGACCCCCCACACTCGACCCCCCACACTCGACCCCCCACACTCGACCCCCCACACTCGACCCCCACACTTACACTCGACCCCCACACTCGACCCCCCCACTTGACCCCCACACTCGACCCCCCACACTGACCCCCACACTTGACCCCACACTTGACCCCACACTCGACCCCCCCACTCGACCCCCACACTCGACCCCACACTCGACCCCTTCACCTCGACCCCCCACACTCGACCCCCCACACTGACCCCCCCACACTCGACCCCCACACTCGACCCCCCACACTCGACCCCCCACACTCGACCCCCCACACTCGACCCCACACTCGACCCCCACACTCGACCCCCACACTCACCCCCACACTCGACCCCCCCACTGACACACTCGACCCCCCACATCTACCTCCCACTGACCCCACACTTGACCCCCACACTGACCCCCACACTCGACCCCCCACACTCGACCCCCACACTCGACCCCCACACTGACCCCCACTCGACCCCCACACCTGACCCCCACACTCGACCCCCACACTTGACCCCCACACTTGACCTTGGTCGTCACTCAACTCCTCACGCTGGCAGTAAACAGGTGGTCGGCCCTTCAGGCAAAAACACCTGAGAATATCACAGATATTCTCAGGTCTCATTAAAGGTGCACACAGCCCTCAGTCAGCTTCTCCCCCGCCATGTTAATTACTGCTACTGTCTCTGGCAGTGACTACTTTACTGCCAGCACTGCCTAGTGTCACTGGCAGTGACACTTTGCAGACTGCTAGTTTGTTTTTGTCTTTATTATTTTCAAAACCTCTCCTTAATAACATAAAACCTTATTTTTATTATTATTTGAGAACGCGTCACACGAGGGAGTGGGGAATGGTGGGTAGGATGAGGGGGCGGGAGTGGGGAATGGTGGGGAGGTGAGGGGGGGGGAGTGGGGCATGGTGGTGTAGATGAGGGTGCGGGAGTGGGGAATGGTGGGTAGGATGAGGGGGCGGGAGTGGGGGAATGGTGGGTGGAATGGGGGATGGGAAGTGGGGGATGGTCGGGCGATGAGGGGACAAGGTAGGGGGGGGGGGAATTGTAAGGAGGACAAGGGGACTGGGAATGGTTGGGAGGACGAGGGGCATGAAGGAGGGGATGACAGGAGAGGGTTGTTGTGGCTCACAACAACCACAGCAACGCGTGGCCGGGTACAGTTAGCCTATAAAATAAAAATGTAAATATTCGTTTGTTTAAAATCGCTAATCTCCGAAAGTTCTTCACCGATTGCTTTGAAATTATGACACAACATTCCTTTGACATACAAGCATGTTTCGTTTTACATACTATATACATGCCACACCTGTGACAGGTAAAAACATGTTTTTTTGCAAAAAAAAAGAAACGCAATCTGTTGCACATAAAAGCAACACATGTTATAATCTCTGAAAGTTCTTCACCAATTGCTTTGAAATTTAGACACAACGTTCCATTTGAATATGTGCATGTATTTATATACCCACTATATAGATGCCACACCTGTGACAAGTAAAAACATTTTTTTTAAACAGCACCATCTGTTGGATGTAAAAGCAACACAAGCTGTAATCTCCGAAAGTTCTTCACAGATTTCTTTGAAATTTGGCACAACGTTCAATTCGAATACGGGAGTGTTTTTATATATCTACTATATAGATGCCACACCTGTGACAGGTAAAAACATGCTTTTTTGAAAAACAGCGCCATCTGTTGGACGTGTAACACATGCTGGGTGTTTTTCATGTGAGAGAAACCTCCCAAAGTTCTTCCAGATTGCTATGAAATTTTTACACACCTTTGCATTCGAAAATGCACGTGTTTTTATATACTTAGTATATAGATGTGAAACCTGTGACAGACATTGCTTCAAGAACTTGTAATATTCTTACATCATGGATTTTGTCTATTATAAATAGTTTTTATTCAACATTTTTCTATTGTTTGGGTGATGTCATAGGCTTGTCTCGCGTCATTTTTGGGGCACCTGATTAATGATGACAGGTCAAACGCCTCGTTAGCTTGGTCACGTCATACCTATGTACCTTGATTGAAAGCTACATCCTTCGTGGGGGCAAGTGTACATATATACTAAATTTGACTGGTGTAAATGGTTCTCCGTCGGCTTCGGGCTGTTTTTAATAAGGAGGTTGGTAGTCTTCTTTGTTTTAAAGAATATGATTAGGTCTATCTTTTGGTTAGGAGTTATGCTTTTTACTACTCCTTTACATAATATTTCTTTTAATATTCATTCTCCTTTTATTATGTTCACTGTCCATGGTTGATTTGCAATATAATTTTATTGAAGGCGTTGTGGTTGCTGTTGTTGGTTCAGGATTGTACCATCGGTCCAGTTGTTGTCTTATAGTTGTGTTTGTCTTTGTTGCTCTAACCATTGTTCACCAACACTTGAGTTATTCTTTTAAACTCCCTACTCACGTTGCTCCATTTAGAGCAGTGAGTAAGGGCTCGACGAATATAAGCGTTGAGAACACTGGCTTTGTATCTTTGGGGGCTAGATATCTTTGTATCTTGGTACCCCCAAAGATATAAAGCCAGTGTTCTCAACGCTTATATTCGTCGAGCCCTTACTCACTGCTCTAAATGGAGCAACGTGAGTAGGGAGTTTAAAAGAATAACTCAAGTGATGGTGAACAATGGTTACAGCAACACAGAAATGAACACTGAAAAGAAGACGACAACGTCCTTGGATCGTACACTAGCTCACGGAAGATCTTCCAGAGGGCTATAATTATCTCACGTTATATGCACTGAAAAGAATACTCTTAACTCACAATATGACTTTGATGATCAAACCACACATCAGAAGATGGAGAAGCGACAACGTTACGGTCCATCGTGGACCATTATTATCTCATGACGTGATAATGGTCCCGGACGGACCGAAACGTCGTCGTCTCTCCATCTTCTGATGTGTGATTTGGTCATCATTTCTTCAGCCCCGTTATTGTGATTCATCGTCTGAATACATCACTTTATTGTGATCCAAATATTCGTTAAACATTATATTCCTTTGCTTCGTTGAGAGGTGGAATCCCAGCTGTCGTTCACACTCGAACATCAGCTCACCTGCGCGTGGTCACAGTACGAACCTCAGCTCACCTGCACGGTGGTCACAGTAACGAACACCAACATCAGCTCACCTGCACGGTGGTCACAGTAACGAACACCAGCTCACCTGCACGGTGGTCAGTAACGAACACCAACATCAATTCACGACTGAATCAATGTCATTAACGTTGATTATTTGACGATGAATCAACCGACGATAGTCTTGAATAATGTGCTAACCGGGTTCCTTCACTACTGTGTATATTCATATCTGAATGAATTTTAATGTTATGTTCACTTTCATTATAATTACAAAGATGTGATTAGTTTACTGATACTATAAGTGGGCCGCAGAGGAATCTAATTCGATCCCTTTTTTGTTTTTCTTGTTATAATGTCCTGCACACCATATTCAACATTCGATTTTTGAGTAGATAAAAAAGTTCATGCAGGTGTTAAAGCGTGAAGGCCCTAAACGACAATTAGTATCCCAACCTCCACAGTCAACTTGGTCTAAATTATACTGGATGGACCAATAATTGTTAATATGCACATAGTTATACACAATTATTTACAACCAACCCAAAGATGGCTATAAGTTTTTATCTTTGTGCCTATTTGATCTTATATACCACATACCATACATAGTTTTACTGAGGATCGTTATGCCAATCATATTCCTGGTGACTTATAACTTAGTCTCAAAACCCACAACAGCATACAATGGCAACTTTTGATTTGGAAAACCAAAAAATCCCTCAAAAGGCCTCTTCATAATGCTTACAAGAATCCTTGCCTTCCCTAAGCCACATTACCAGAGCTTCACCTCCTGGTAGGATTTCCACTATATCAAATGTCTCTATTGACTGATGAATCGTGAATTGGAGAAAGTAATTTCTTTATCCACAACCTATAAAGAGATGACCTGTAGCTGAACTACAGTGCATACCAACCTAGCAGGAAATCCCATTCAAATTATTGTACAATGGAGAACCTTCCATCTGGCTGTCAACAGGTTCTCTCCATACTTTCAACCACCTTTAAGGGAAAGGTAGTTAAACCTGGCATGTTTCTACCGTAGGGTTTTCTTTATATTTAGTTGCAATATGTTAGCAGCAACAAGAGTGACCGTATCTCATTGCATTGTGACATTATTATATTACTTTAAATTTCATGGCTCTTTAACACAGTAAAATTATATTATTACTTGTTTCAGTTCTCTTTAAAAGACTTGTTACCATAACCCTTTAATATTGTATAGACCTTTATAGTCTCAATTATTGCACTGGCAGAGACCTTTACAAGAATGAAGGAACTCTTGCGTATATAAATACAAACAAAATAAAATGTGATGTTCGCGAAAATTGAACAGATTAATTGATGCTGTTGGTTGATGAACGTATTTTGTTGTAATATTCGCTGTCTGACTCTCCACAAAGTTGAAGTACGTGAGGAACCTTGAGAACGGTGGCTGTGTGAGCATGAGTGAAGCTGTTGACTTACTTCCTGTCTTGACATACTGTTGAAAGAACAGTCTCAGGCTGCCTGGGTAGACACCTGCACGCTTCTACATATTATCAGAAAGTTTTCCAAAATGATGAGTACAAGTTAAGGCGGAGCGCTCATGTGCTTCAAATAGTTTGGTAAGCGTTGCCTCTGAACAAATTTGAGAGGCATCGTTAACCTCCAACTTTGCACAAGAAATCCCATTAAAGTGGTGTATCACTGAGAAAACCTGTTAAATCGCTTTAGATTACTACCCCACGTTGTGGTGTAGAGCTCTATAGAGCGTTGGTCTGGGCTCTAATTCTCCTCATGACTCCTACTGATGTTCTCACTCTAGAGTTCTTAGCTGCTTTGATTATGAGGTTCAGTCTGTGATTTGTTATGGCTTGTGAAGAATTAGACTTCACCCAAGGATGTCTGAAATAGCTCTTCGATCACGATTTCTTTCATTCGTCTTTAAACTAGTTCCAGCAATGATGTTTATTTATTTTGTAAAAACGGAATCATTATTTTCTCAACAGCAAAGTTGAATTTCATCTCCTCCAAAACTGTATCACTGCAAGTTGATTACTGATGAACTTCTGGAATTAACATTGATCTGAGAAGATATGATGACCAAACCACACATCAGAAAATGAAAAAACGGCGACGTTTTGGTCCGTCGTGGACCATTATCAAGTCAGTATCACACGAATTATTAATGGTCCAGGATGGACCGAAACGTCGTCGCTTCTCCATCCTCTGATGTGTGGTTTGGTCATCACATCCTCAGCCCCGTTAATGAGACACATCGTCTGCACTGGTCAGAGAACATGTCTTAGCGTGAACGTCAGTGACAACAGTGCAACACGTCGCTGATGGAGACGCTGATGGAGCTGATGGAGCACCAAATGAGTGTCCCATACACTCATCCACAGAGTTCCATAATGAGAGCTCGTTACTGAAGGTAGTCACTAGTTAGAACATATCCTGATATATCTTGCTGTTGTGTCTAAAGACAAGGCTGATATACTCAGTATATGGCACCTTCATTATCCTCAACCCCACCCAGATATTAGATTGCCCCCCCCTTCCCTGCTCGCGGACAGCAGCTTCATACATAGTGCCAGGGTAGACATCACTGCCATAGTGCCAGGGTAGACATCACTGCCATAGTGCTGGGGTAGACATCACTGTCATAGTGCCAGGGTAGACATCACTGTCATAGTGCCAAGGTAGACATCACTGCCATAGTGCCAGGGTAGACATCGCTGCCATAGTGCCAGGGTAGACATCACTGCCATAGTGCCAGGGTAGACATCACTGCCATAGTGCCAGGGTAAACATCACTGCCATAGTGCTGGGGTAGACATCACTGCCATAGTGCCAGGGTAGACATCACTGCCATAGTGCCAGGGTAGACATCACTGCCATAGTGCCAGGGTAGACATCACTGCCATAGTGCCAGGGTAGACATCACTGCCATAGTGCCAGGGTAAACATCACTGCCATAGTGCTGGGGTAGACATGGCTGCCATAGTGCTGGGGTAGACATGGCTGCCATAGTGCTGGGGTAGACATGGCTGCCATAGTGCTGGGGTAGACATGGCTGCCATAGTGCTGGGGTAGACATGGCTGCCATAGTGCAAGGGTAGACATGGCTGCCATAGTGCTGGGGTAGACATGGCTGCCATAGTGCTGGGGTAGACATGGCTGCCATAGTGCTGGGGTAGACATGGCTGCCATAGTGCTGGGGTAGACATGGCTGCCATAGTGCTGGGGTAGACATGGCTGCCATAGTGCTGGGGTAGACATGGCTGCCATAGTGCTGGGGTAGACATCACTGCCATAGTGCCAGGGTAGACATCACTGCCATAGTGCCAGGGTAGACATTGCTGCCATAGTGCCACGGTTGACATCGCTGCCATAGTGCCAGGGTAGACATTGCTGCCATAGTGCCACGGTTGACATCGCTGCCATAGTGCCAGGGTAGACATGGCTGCCATAGTGCCAGGGTAGACATGGCTGCCATAGTGCCAGGGTAGACATGGCTGCCATAGTGCCAGGGTAGACATCACTGCCATAGTGCCAGGGTAGACATCACTGCCATAGTGCCAGGGTAGACATCGCTGCCATAGTGCCAGGGTAGACATCGCTGCCATAGTGCCAGGGTAGACATCACTGCCATAGTGCTGGGGTAGACATTGCTGCCATAGTGCCAGGGTAGACATTGCTGCCATAGTGCTGGGGTAGACATCACTGCCATAGTGCCAGGGTAGACATCGCTGCCATAGTGCCAGGGTAGACATGGCTGCCATAGTGCCAGGGTAGACATCACTGTCATAGTGCTGGGGTAGACATTGCTGCCATAGTGCCAGGGTAGACATGGCTGCCATAGTGCCAGGGTAGACATCGCTGCCATAGTGCTGGGGTAGACATGGCTGCCATAGTGCCAGGGTAGACATCGCTGCCATAGTGCTGGGGTAGACATGGCTGCCATAGTGCCAGGGTAGACATCGCTGCCATAGTGGTATACATACCCAGACACCATACCTCATCTTCACTGTCACCATCCTGTCCACCACACCCTCACCTTCACTGTCACCATACTGTCCACCATACCCTCACCTTCACTGTCACAATACTGTCCACCATACCCTCATCCTCACTGTCACCATCCTGTCCACCACACCCTCACCTTCACTATCACCATCCTGTCCACCATACCCTCACCTTCACTGTCACCATCCTGTCCACCATACTCTCATCTTCACTGTCACCATCCTGTCCACCATACCCTCACCTTCACTGTCACCATCCTGTCCACCATACCCTCACCTTCACTGTCATCATCCTGTCCACCATACCCTCATCTTCACTGTCACCATACTGTCCACCATACCCTCATCTTCACTATCTCCATCCTGTCCACCATACCCTCATCTTCACTGTCACCATACTGTCCACCATACCCTCACCTTCACTGTCACCATACTGTCCACCATACCCTCACCTTCACTGTCACCATACTGTCCACCATACCCTCATCTTCACTGTCACCATACTGTCCACCATACCCTCACCTTCACTGTCACCATACTGTCCACCATACCCTCACCTTCACTGTCACCATACTGTCCACCATACCCTCACCTTCACTGTCACCATACTGTCCACCATACCCTCACCTTCACTGTCACCATACTGTCCACCATACCCTCATCTTCACTGTCACCATACTGTCCACCATACCCTCATCTTCACAGTCACCATACTGTCCACCACACCCTCACCTTCACTGTCACCATACTGTCCACCACACCCTCACCTTCACGGTCACCATACTGTCCACCATACCCTCATCTTCAGTCACCATCCTGTCCACCATACCCTCATCTTCACTGTCACCATACTGTCCACCATACCCTCATCTTCACTGTCACCATACTGTTCACCATACCTTCACCTTCACTGTCACCATACTGTCCACCATACCCTCACCTTCACTGTCACCATACTGTCCACCATACTCTCACCTTCACTGTCACCATCCTGTCCACCATACCCTCATCTTCACTGTCACCATACTGTCCACCACACCCTCACCTTCACTGTCACCATACTGTCCACCATACCCTCATCTTCACTGTCAC
Source organism: Procambarus virginalis (assembly GCA_020271785.1). NCBI lineage: Eukaryota > Metazoa > Arthropoda > Malacostraca > Decapoda > Cambaridae > Procambarus > Procambarus virginalis. The sequence continues at coordinate 48,577 of WNGS01008769.1, forward strand.
CATACTGTCCACCATACCCTCATCTTCACTATCACCATCCTGTCCACCATACCCTCATCTTCACTGTCACCATACTGTCCACCACACCCTCACCTTCACTGTCACCATACTGTCCACCACACCCTCACCTTCACTGTCACCATACTGTCCACCATACCCTCACCTTCACTGTCACCATACTGTCCACCATACTCTCACCTTCACTGTCACCATCCTGTCCACCATACCCTCATCTTCACTGTCACCATACTGTCCACCACACCCTCACCTTCACTGTCACCATACTGTCCACCATACCCTCATCTTCACTGTCACCATACTGTCCACCATACCCTCATCTTCACTATCACCATCCTGTCCACCATACCCTCATCTTCACTGTCACCATACTGTCCACCACACCCTCACCTTCACTGTCACCATACTGTCCACCACACCCTCACCTTCACTGTCACCATACTGTCCACCATACCCTCATCTTCAGTCACCATCCTGTCCACCATACCCTCATCTTCACTGTCACCATACTGTTCACCATACCCTCATCTTCACTGTCACCATACTGTTCACCATACCTTCACCTTCACTGTCACCATACTGTCCACCATACCCTCACCTTCACTGTCACCATACTGTCCACCATACCCTCACCTTCACTGTCACCATACTGTCCACCATACTCTCACCTTCACTGTCACCATCCTGTCCACCATACCCTCATCTTCACTGTCACCATACTGTCCACCACACCCTCACCTTCACTGTCACCATACTGTCCACCATACCCTCATCTTCACTGTCACCATACTGCCCACCATACCCTCATCTTCACTGTCACCATATTGTCCTCCACACCCTCATCTTCACTGTCACCATACTGTCCACCACACCCTCACCTTCACTGTCACCATACTGTCCACCATACCCTCATCTTAACTGTCACCATCCTGTCCACCACACCCTCACCTTCACTGTCACCATACTGTCCACCACACCCTCACCTTCACTGTCACCATCCTGTCCACCACACCCTCACCTTCACTGTCACCTTACTGTCCACCATACTCTCACCTTCACTGTCACCATCCTGTCCACCACACCCTCACCTTCACTGTCACCATACTGTCCACCATACTCTCACCTTCACTGTCACCATCCTGTCCACCACACCCTCACCTTCACTGTCACCATACTGTCCACCATACTCTCACCTTCACTGTCACCATCCTGTCCACCATACGCTCATCTTCATTGTCACCATACTGTCCACCACACCCTCACCTTCACTGTCACCATACTGTCCACCATACCCTCATCATCACTGTCACCATACTGTCCACCATACCCTCACCTTCACTGTCACCATACTGTCCACCATACCCTCACCTTCACTGTCACCATACTGTCCACCATACCCTCACCTTCACTGTCACCATCCTGTCCACCATACCCTCATCTTCACTGTCACCAAACTGTCCACCATACCCTCACCTTCACTGTCACCATACTGTCCACCATACCCTCATCTTCACTTGTCAACACAGTGGGTAAAAACACTACCTGCCCCTCTGCCAGGAAGGGAGAGAGAGAGAGAGAGAGAGAGAGAGAGAGAGAGCAAGTAAAGCCTCACTTACCCATAAACACTTTTATTTGTTACAAACGTTTGTTAACAAGTAACAAATGGAGAGGCCGAGATGAGCAGCAGCGGGGGTCATCTGCCAGACTGTTTTTGTCTTGCAGACAATTACAGGTTTTCTCCCACGTTTTACTCTACGTGTATTGCCTTAGCTTGTTGCACTGTGTGTTATATTGAAGACAATTGGTGTTAGCCTCTAATGTTTACCCAATACTCATAATAGTCTATTGTACTTGGAGGTTCTTGCCTCCGGAGAGAGTGAGACATTTGGTGTGCAACTGGTAGAAACTGGAAATTATTTCGAACTGCGCTTTCTCCTGTAATGAAGTCATTGTGTTGGTCTCCTTTCAACGTCTGGGTTGCTTCCCCCCCCTCTGTTGACAGCTTGGGTTGCTTCCCTGCCTCCGTTGAGAGCTTGGGTTGCTTCCCTGCCTCCGTTGACAGCTTGAGTTGCTTCCCTGCCTCCGTTGACAGCTTGGGTTGCTTCCCTCCCTCCGTTGACAGCTTGGGTTGCTTCCCTGCCTCCGTTGACAGCTTGGGTTGCTTCCCTGCCTCCGTTGACAGCTTGGGTTGCTTCCCTGCCTCCGTCGACAGCTTCGGTTGCTTCCCTCCCTCCGTTGACACTTGGGTTGCTTCCCTGCCTCCGTTGACAGCTTGGGTTGCTTCCCACCTCCGTTGACAGCTTGGGTTGCTTCCCCCCCTCCGTTGACAGCTTGGGTTGCTTCCCTGCCTCCGTTGACAGCTTGGGTTGCTTCCCTGCCTCCGTTGACAGCTTGGGTTGCTTCCCTGCCTCCGTTGACAGCTTGGGTTGCTTCCCTGCCTCCGTTGACAGCTTGGGTTGCTTCCCTGCCTCCGTTGACAGCTTGGGTTGCTTCCCTGCCTTCGTCGACAGCTTGGGTTGCTTCCCACCTCCGTTGACAGCTTGGGTTGCTTCCCCCCTCCGTTGACAGCTTGGGTTGCTTCCCTCCCTCCGTTGACAGCTTGGGTTGCTTCCCTGCCTCCGTTGACAGCTTGGGATGCTTCCCTGCCTCCGTTGACAGCTTGGGATGCTTCCCTGCCTCCGTTGACAGCTTGGGATGCTTCCCTGCCTCCGTTGACAGCTTGGGTTGCTTCCTTACCTCCGTTGACAGCTTGGGATGCTTCCCTGCTTCCGTTGACAGCTTGGGTTGCTTCCCTGCCTTCGTCGACAGCTTGGGTTGCTTCCTTACCTCCGTTGACAGCTTGGGATGCTTCCCTGCCTCCGTTGACAGCTTGGGTTGCTTCCCTGCCTCCGTCGACAGCTTCGGTTGCTTCCCTCCCTCCGTTGACAGCTTGGGTTGCTTCCCTGCCTCCGTTGACAGCTTGGGTTGCTTCCCTGCCTCCGTTGACAGCTTGGGTTGCTTCCCTGCCTCCGTTGACAGCTTGGGTTGCTTCCCTGCCTCCGTTGAGAGCTTGGGTTGCTTCCCCACCTTCGTTGACAGCTTGGGTTGCTTCCCCCCCTCCGTTGACAGCTTGGGTTGCTTCCCTGCCTCCGTTGACAGCTTGGGTTGCTTCCCTGCCTCCGTTGACAGCTTGGGTTGCTTCCCTGCCTCCGTTGACAGCTTGGGTTGCTTCCCTGCCTCCGTTGACAGCTCGGGTTGCTTCCCCACCTCCGTTGACAGCTTGGGTTGCTTCCCTGCCTCCGTTGACAGCTTGGGTTGCTTCCCTGCCTCCGTTGACAGCTTGGGTTGTTTCCCTCCCTCCGTTGACAGCTTGGGTTGCTTCCCTCCCTCCGTTGACAGCTTGGGTTGCTTCCCTGCCTCCGTTGACAGCTTGGGATGCTTCCCTGCCTCCGTTGACAGCTTGGGATGCTTCCCTGCCTCCGTTGACAGCTTGGGATGCTTCCCTGCCTCCGTTGACAGCTTGGGTTGCTTCCCTGCCTCCGTTGACAGCTTGGGATGCTTCCCTGCCTCCGTTGACAGCTTGGGTTGCTTCCCTGCCTCCGTTGACAGCTTGGGATGCTTCCCTGCCTCCGTTGACAGCTTGGGTTGCTTCCCTGCCTCCGTTGACAGCTTGGGTTGCTTCCCTGCCTCCGTTGACAGCTTGGGTTGCTTCCCTGCCTCCGTTGACAGCTTGGGTTGCTTCCCTGCCTCCGTTGACAGCTTGGGTTGCTTCCCCACCTCCGTTGACAGCTTTGGTTGCTTCCCTGCCTCCGTTGACAGCTTTGGTTGCTTCCCTGCCTCCGTTGACAGCTTGGGTTGCTTCCCTACCACCGTTGACAGCTTGGGTTGCTTCCCTACCTCCGTTGACAGCTTGGGTTGCTTCCCTACCACCGTTGACAGCTTGGGTTGCTTCCCTACCTCCGTTGACAACTTGGGTTGCTTCCCTACCACCGTTGAGAGCTTGGGTTGTTCCCCCACCACCTGGTAGATCAGGGCTTTCCTCTCCACCTTCCTGAGTTCCAGTGACCGAATATTTCTCGGTGGACACGTGGACCATTTCTCCAGCGTTTAGATTCGAACAAAGACTCGGATTCCTGTGCTTCCAGCTTCCTCCGTCCCTCGCGTGAGTTCCATCATTCAGGTGAAGTGTGTGCAGGTGGTGGCTGGTGCAGGACTTGCCAGTGAGGAGAGAGCCGTGTATATACACCCGCGGTGTGCTGGTGGAGCCAGTCGGGGTCTCTCCTCTGGACACTTGTGCACCTGGTTGGTCCTCAACTGTGAACCCGAACTGAGGAAGCAAAATGTATTTCTTTAGAATGTTGACAGCAGTTGAGATACTACGTGCCAGTTATTGCTTTCTGTACCTATCATCAGAAAAACTTTTGACCCCCCCTGAAGGATTCGAACCCGGCAACCCGTCCCGGACCAAATCCATTCCATCCATCGGTCGACCCCAAAGACGCATTCATCAATTTTAACATGCTGTTCATTCAAAACAGGAATTTTATCAGCATTTATTTTATTTATAAATATATATTTATATATATTTAAACAGGAATATAAATTAATAATATTTTATATTAGCATATTGTACATATTTTGGCCCTGGTTAGGTTAGGTTAGGTGTTTAGGTTCTGTTGGTGATTAGTTGTATTTGTAGTACGTGGGTGAAGCATTTATAACATTGTGGTTCGAACAAAATTCGTCAGTGAAGCACTTGTTCCGGAAGTGTTCGGACGTTATCAGTTGTTAGTCGTGTGTAAACCGTTTTTTATTCATAAAAAGCGGGTTTGGCGGGTGCATGGAATGGACTTCGGGTCTTTGTTTCGAGGACGGGCTGAACGCGGTCAGCTAGGGCCTCCATGCTCCTTGCGTGTCTACTACATGTAACTACTCGGCCAAACTGACTGTACAAAAGTATTGGAAGTCGTCTGACTTTTAACCCATATCCGACAGCTCTCCTCACCATTTTGGGCACAGATATTTTATCCAATTACTTTATCATGTTGAGGAAGGTGATATGTGATATATATATATATATATATATATTATATATATATATATATATATCTATAATATATATATATATGTCGTACCTAGTAGCCGAACGCATTCTCAGCCTACTATGCAAAGGCCCGATTTGCCTAATAAGCCAAGTTTTCATAATTAATTATTTTTCGACTATAACTACCTACCTAACCTAACCTAACTTTTTTCGGCTACCTACCTAACTAAAAAGATATTTAGGTTAGTAGGTAGGGTTAGTTATTCGGTCATATAACTACTTATTTTAACTCCAATATAAAAATATTGACCTCATACATAATGAAATGGGGTAGCTTTATCATTCATAAGAAAAAAATTAGAAAATATATTTAATTAGAAAACTTGGCTTATTAGGCAAATCGGGGTTAGCATAGTAGGCTGAGAAGTGCTTTCTGGCTACTAGGTACGACTATAATATATATATATATATATATATATAGCTGCCTCCCTAACTATACCTAACGCTATACCTAACCTGCCTCACCTATATAGCTGCCTCCTATATAGCTGCCTAACTTTAGCTGCCTCATTCATCAAAGCTATAATGATTTCCCAGGGAGACAACCAGGTGCGCCTTCCCACTCGCGCGAGAACACCCCGCAGGAAGAGCACAGTGCCATATCCGAGACATCAAAAATCAGAACATCAGTCACCAAGAAAATAGAAGAAGAAACACTATTGGCGCAATAAGAGTCATCACCAGTGAGGACTCAATTGCCGACAGAGATGCCGCAACAGCTCAAGCCCTAAGGGAGAAACACCCTGCCAGGGCTCCGCGTGGGGACGACATTGTACAAGTGGGGCTACCGGAGCAGAACCTCTCTGGGTGGCTGAATCTGTGGTCCATAAAGCAGCCATGTCCTTCCCAACAGGATCAGCAGTGGGTTCACAGGACTAAACCCAACCACCTCAAGCAAATGCTCAACCCTGCACTGGGTGACATTGCAAAGAACCTCTTGGTGGAACTAACCAGATTCACCAACACATGTCTAGCTGGCAACATACCACCGTCCATAAGACCTATTTTTTTTGGAGCATCCCTCTGTGCTCTAAAGAAAAAGGATGGAGGGATCAGGCCAATAGCTGTGGGCAATTCTCTCCGGCGTCTCGTCGCAAAGGCAGCTGCAAGAACAGTTAGTGATGCAGCGGCCAACATGCTGAAGCCAAAACAGCTTGGGTTTGGCATTCCACAAGGGTGTGAGGCGGCAGCCCATGCAGCTCGAGCCTTCATCGCCAACATCACAGACGAAAAGGCCCTTATCAAGCTAGATTTCAAAATGCCTTCAATTTGGTGCGGAGGGATGCTGTACTCCGTGCGGTTCATAGTCATTTCCCTTCCCTCTACCCTTTCGTACATTCATGCTACAGTATGGATCTTAAGCTACTTTTGGCGAACATGAAATTGACTCGCGGGAAGGCGTCCAACAGGGTGACCCCCTTGCTCCTCTCCTTTTCTGCTTAGTCATCAAACAAGTCACAGAGGTCCTGTCCAGCGAGCTTAACATCTGGTTCTTGGATGATGGTACCCTAGCTGGTTCCCAAGACTCCCTCCTGGAGGACATCAGAAAAATCCAGGAGCAAGGTGCAGTTTTAGGCCTCACCCTGAACCCTTCTAAATGTGAAATAATATGTTCCAACCAGGGCATCGTAGAGAGAATAGAGGGTCTTCTGCCAAACATCCATAAAACTAAACCTGAAGACAGCACACTCCTAGGAGCTCCCCTGGGGTTGAAAGCCATCGATGAGGTCCTTGATAAGAAAATCGCCGACCTTAAGAGGATGGATGGGAGGATTGAGGATATTGATGCTCATGATGCACTCTACCTCATCACCAGATGTCTGTCCCTCCCCAGGTTAACCTACTTTCTGAGGTGTTCACCATCTTACAGTAGCCAAAACTAAGTGAGTATGACCGGTTACTGAAATCAATGCTAGAAAAAGCCCTTAACCTCTCTCTTGATGACCTGCAGTGGAAACAAGCCTCTCTTCCCGTAAGACTTGGGGGCCTCGGAGTTCGAACAGCAACGCAAATCGCTGTTCCAGCCTTCCTGTCCTCCTTATCAGCATCCGACGACCTTGTGAAGGAAATTCTACCTGCCCACTTACATCAGCTGGCAGGTGTACATGATCCCAATTTTACACGCTGTGCCACAGAGTGGGCCTCTCGTGCAGGCCCATCACCTCAACCACCATCCCCAAAAGCCCACAGGCAATCCAGCTGGGATGGCCCCATTGTAGACAAAGTTGCTGCAGAGTGCCTGGATGCTGCATCAACACAGCACGACATTGCTCGCCTCACAGCAGTAGCAGCCCCACATGCAGGGGATTTCCTGTTAGCAACCCCAATGTCGGCAACTGGCACGCGTCTCACACCACACGCCCTCCGAATTGCTGTGGCCCTCCGCCTTGCTGCCCCAATCCACACCAGATATAGGTGTATTTGCGGCGAGGTGGTGGCTGACAGGTACGGCCACCATGGCCTACTCTGCCAAAGCACAGGAGGATGGCACTCGAGGCACAGTGAAGTTAACGACATCATCAAGAGGAGCCTCACCACAGCTGGATGCCCAGCTGAAGAGAGCCTCGTTACCTAACGCCCCGTAACTCTGATGCTCTTATTGGTCGCCCGGATGGTATCACAGTGAACCCCTGGAAGAATGGCAAGCAGTTGGTATGGGACTACACGTGCGTATCAACCCTGGCTAACACCTACATTGAACTCAGTGTTGCACAACCAGGTGGCGCTGCCACCCACAGGGAAGCAGCCAAATCCCGTAAGTATAGAGAACTGGATCACCACTACAATTTTGTCCCCATTGCTTCTGAGACACTCGGCGCCTGGGGTAAAAGTGCTACCAGTTTTTTGAAGGAACTGGGTTCTAGGCTCATTGAAACAACAAGGGACCCTAGAGCTGCCAGCTTTCTTTTCCAGCGCCTCAGCGTGGCGATACAGAGGGGAAATGCGCACTGCATCCAGGGTTCCTGCCCGCCATCTGAGGAGCTGGAGGAACTCGACAACCTATGATAACCATCTTTGTAACCTATATGTAACTCCTTTTTTGTAACAAAGTTCAAAAAAGCAAATATATATATGTGTACATACAAAAGAATGGGGGTGGTAGGAGAAGAAATATTAGTGTTCAGTGAGAAACCACAAGGTCTCCTCTGAATACGTTTTATTTTCTTCTCCGAGGCTATGGGTCCCCACATTGGCACCAGAGGTGGTACCCTCACAAATATATATATATATTATATATATATATATAATATATATATATATATATATATATATATATATATATATATATATATATGATAGTGTTTCCCTTCGGGAATCTAATTTTTCAAAACGAATAGAAAACCATTGATATATAAACATCTTGTTCAAGATTCTTACTTAAAAAGTAGACGTTTCGAATACTTCTCGTATTCATCATAGATCTAAAAGAAAAACAGAAGTCACAATAAAATAAGTAGGAAACAAAGAGCTCATACTGAACAAAATTATCTATCAGAAGAAAAGGGACAACAAACGACACCGTTATGAAACAAACACACTTAAGCTTACTTAAAGTTATCAAAGAAATAAAACATTATAGCTATCACATGGATAATAAAAGCTAATTCAAATAATAATAATAAAATTACTAATAGGACAAAACACACTGTAAACTTTCGTAAAGTGATCACATGAAGTGAAACTCGATAATTATCACGTGGATAATCAACACTAATACAACAATTATAATAATGACTCCACACTTACAATTTTTTTAAAACGAAAAGAAAGTAGAAACCAATTGCAAAATACTTGCCAAACCTTATAGAAAACATAAATATCAAATAAAGCTAACCACTAAAAATTTATTTATTGTACGTCTAAATTAAATAATCATAAGAATATACTATATATAAACTTGAAATAAGCAAACAAAAAAATGCAAATCATGGTAAACTAACAAATATAAAAAAACCCAGCTTAGACTATAATCAAAATCAAGGCCAACTATGCATTAGCAGTTTACAGTTGGACAGCCAAAAGGTTGTTATCTAACAGAGG
>WNGS01008769.1:106558-120585 GCA_020271785.1 Procambarus virginalis
GTTAACGGGTGATCACAGTTACTATTAACCTGACACACTCCACATCCAGGTTAGAGGAACAACTGGGTAAGGAACACAAGCAAGATTATTAGTCAATGAAATCACCATAAGAAAATAAGACAAAAAATGTCATTTCAATCCAAAAAGAAGAGTAAATGTAGAGAAAATATTTGTATGATGAGATGGCTCTTTAATGCATTATTTGCACATGAATTAAATTAATAATAGGTCCTCCTATTATTATATATATATTATAAGATGTGTACAGGGTCTGACACCTGAGTGGACAACGCTCAGGATTCGTAGTCCTGAGGTTCCTGGTTCGATCCCCGGTGGAGCCGGAAACAAATGGGCTGAGTTTCTTTCACCCTGATGCTCTCTGTTCACCTAGTAGTATTTAGGTACCTGGGAGTTAGACAGCTGCTACGGGCTGCTTCCTAGGGGTGTGTAAATAAAAGGAGGCATGGTCGAGGACCGGGCCGCGGGGACGCTAAGCCCCGATAATCATCTCAAGATAACCTCAGGATAACCTCCTCAGCAGAAGACACTGAAGCTAAGGTTTACTAAAGTGTACAACAACAGGAAGGGTTACCTAAGTGTTCATGCTGGGATATATTTCTTGAGGCGTCATCAGTAAGATATCTAACACAAGGACATGTACAGCAAGGTGTAAACTGATTGTTTCCTTGAATATACATTGAGAGTTTACTCTTGTCCTGGACTATGTTTAGGGTTAAAGTCAACTTGCTGGTGGCTCAGTAAACTATTTAGATGACCTTAGTATCTCTATAGGCCTAACACCATGTGTAATGTATCGGAAAACGAAATGGAAAGAAATGAAGAATGATGAAGTGTGGGACATGGGGTGAGGGAGGTAGAGAAGAGTGAGGAGGTGTGAGGGAGGTAGAGAAGAGTGAGGGAGGTGTGAGGGAGGTAGAGAAGAGTGAGGGAGGTGTGAGGGAGGTAGAGAAGAGTGAGGGAGGTGTGAGGGAGGTAGAGAGAGAGTGAGGGAGGTGTGAGGAGGTAGAGAAGAGTGAGGAGGTAGAGAAGAGTGAGGGAGGTGTGAGGAAGGAATGGTCAGGGAAAGAGTTAGGATGAGAGGGAGAGACTGAGTTCAAGGAGGAAATTAGTAGAGTAGAAAGTAAGAGTGCTGGAATAGGTGAAGGATAGAAAGGTTGAAGGATGAAATTTGCTGCCACCATCCATTCAAGTTAGTTAACTATAAGACAAGGAATGGAACTTGTCTGTACTTTAAGCTGTTATCAAATGTTATCATGTATTAACTGGGATCATGTACTTGTACTTGCAAGAACCTTTAAGTCAGTAAGCTCAGGGGACTCTCCAATCTAGCTTTCAAAATAAGAAGTTTATAGGAAACAAAATTAGTCAATCATATATATTTATCATTTAGATCTTCACTCATATGGATATCTTAATTCAAACAGTTAAACTTTATGTTCACTAAGTCAAGATTAATATACAACGTCAGTCACCACACAAGAATTTAAGGACACTATGGCTGACTGCCTCTGAAAATATCACAACAACTTAAGTTGGAAACACACCAAATCTGTCACTTTAAAGTTCAGCTCACCAAAGTCTCTGAGCCTAAGTTTGATAGAGATGGGGGGGGGGGGGGGGGGCTACGACTGACAGTCTCTCCCTCTGGCCTGGGGAGGCCAGTCTGGCGGCTGGAACCTCTTGACAAGCGATCTCTCTCTCTCTCTCTCTATCTCTCTCTCTCTCTCTCTCTCTTTCTCTCTCTCTCTCTCTCTCTCTCTCTCTCTCTCTCTCTCTCTCTCTCTCTCTCTCTCTCTCTCTCTCTCTCTCTCTCTCTCTCTCGTTCCTGCTCAATGTCAGTCTTTCTGTCTCTCTCAAATGTACACTTCCCTGGGTATTTATGGGGAACAGGGAGCTAGGCTCCGCCTACTAGATATCCTCAGGCCATCTACCTACCACGCCTAAACAGCGGCTTGTTTCATGGAAAGACACCACCAACCATCTGCAATTATCGACCCCAGACAATCTGGCGCCTTCAACTATCCTGCCTGGCTGACTCATGTTAATTGTATGTAATACACAATACAACACACCTTTATGGTGTCACACAAGGCCTACAGCCTGACATGCCAGGGGCCCACGACAAGCTAAACCCAGTATTTAACGGTATTATAAAAGTTTGTTATCATTGGTAGACCATTCTCAAGTCGATTGTTATCACAATCGACTTGAGAATGGTCCAGGACGGACCGAAACGTCGTCGTCCCTTCACCTTCTAGTGTGTGGTCTGGTCAACATACTTCAGCCACGTTATTGTGACTCATCGCCTGCATCATTGGTAGGCCTCATATACATTATGCAAATCTGTTTTTTAGTCCGTGCTATAGAATACACATTAATTTACACGAACGCGTACAGACATGAATGACAAAGATAATCACAAGTATTAGAAACCTCGGGCTGGACGGTAGAGCAACTCTGCCGTTTTATGCAGGTCGGCGTTCAATCCCCCGACCGTCCAAGTGGTTGGGCACCATTCCTTCCCCCCGTCCCATCCCAAATCCTTATCGTGATCCACGGCCCTTGTGGATTTGTTCTTATCCTGATCCCTTCCAAATGTTGCACAGTCGCAATGACTTATTGGCGCTTTCTCCTCATAATTCCCTTCCCTTCCTCCCCTCACCCACCTACTCCACCTCACCCACCTACTCCACCTCACCCACCTACTCCACCTCACCCACCTACTCCACCTCACCCACCTACTCCACCTCACCCACCTACTCCACCTCACCCACCTACTCTTCAGTCTTCAAGAGTCCACGTAACATAAATCAGACTGCCGGTAATTTAATGTATTTCCTGCGCTATAAAGTCTCCCTGGTAGGAGACGCCTGGCCATTGGTGCCGGCGTGGTGGGCGGGCCGGAGACACACCGCTTCCTTCAGTCACCAGCAACAATTAACTTTTTTCTTCAGCTGAATTCCTAGCTAGTCTTTTCAATTTGGTTCAATTCAGGATGGGAATTTTAAGACTTTGTTCTCATCTGGCAATCAGGAAGACGCTTGGCAAATAGTTGGCGAGCCGGAACTTCTTCCCTGTGTTGATTTATGATTATTTGTTTCCTTAGATGTTTGAAGTAGCTTGTTGGTGCTTGAGAGGCAAGATGGTCCCTGATGTTGATGTTGCTGGAGATTACTTCTTGATATTACAGAAGCAGGAGGGTCCTTGATGTTGCTGGAGATTACTTCTTGATGTTACAGAAGCAGTAGGGTCCTTGATGTTGATGTTGCTGGAGATTACTTCTTGATGTTACAGAAGCAGGAGGGTCCTTGATGTTGCTGGAGATTACTTCTTGATGTTACAGAAGCAGGAGGGTCCTTGATGTTGCTGGAGATTACTTCTTGATGTTACAGAAGCAGGAGGGTCCTTGATGTTGCTGGAGATTACTTCTTGATGTTACAGAAGCAGGAGGGTCCCTGATGTTGCTGTTGCTGGAGATTACTTCTTGATGTTACAGAAGCAGGAGGGTCCTTGATGTTGATGTTGCTGGAGATTACTTCTTGATATTACAGAAGCAGGAGGGTCCTTGATGTTGCTGGAGATTACTTCTTGATGTTACAGAAGCAGCAGGGTCCCTGATGTTGCTGGAGATTACTTCTTGATGTTACAGAGACAAAATAATTTGTTCTACCTAGTGTAATATTACTTAGTACGAAGCGAGCTAAAGTCTAGTAAATTGCATCACCGAGGCAGAGTAATATGTTCGAGGATCAAATGACTAATATATAATCACATTACTCGCATGAAAAAATAAATGGCCATGTGAGAGCGAACATTTTCACATCATGTGATCGCAATGTTGTCCTTATGTGGCTCTCACATGACTGAAGCATGGTGACCTTGAGAGGGTCCTGGGATCAACGTCCGAGCCGACAGGCTTCTCACCAGGTCTCCTGGGTGGTGGTCTGGTCAACCAAACTGTTAGGGGCCGCTGCTCGCAGCCTGGATGATCAGATGGGGAGATGTCTTTTATGGGTGTCTTTCAAGTTATCTTTTGAACACCCAGAGAGAGATTGATCACTTGTGTCCCTTATGTTTATTGCGAGAGTGCTGGACAGTTTCGGGACTTTGATGTTGATTGAGTTCTCTCTCAGCGTACCTATTGCACCTCTGCTGGAATAGGTACGCTGGACTTGCTCTCTAGGGTGGAATACAACAATATTCCACTCTTAGGTCCAGCCACTTGGGCTGGCCGGTAGAGCGACGGTCTCGCTTCATGCAGGTTGCCGTTCAATTCCCGACCGTCCGAGTCCATTGGGCACCATTCCATCCCCCCGTCCCATCCCAAATCCATATCCTGACCCCTTCCAAGTGTTATATAGTCGTAATGGCTTGGTGTTTTCCCCTGACAGTTCCCCTCCAGAGAGCAATGTGTGTCTTGAGTAGTATCATCACGGGGGGATGCAACCTCCTGCTTGAAAGATTCTTCTTATCCAACCTGACCTTTTTCTTGCAGTTTTTAAAAGTAATGTCTTCCGAAATTATTACTCCAAACAGATTTTCGTTGTATGGTGTGGTTTAACTGTGTTTTATGTGTGTTTCTGTTTTTATATTTTTGTTCTTTTCACAGTCATCGAGGCCGGCCGGCCGAGCGGACAGCACACTGGACACGTGATCCTGTGGTCCCGGGGTTCGATCCCGGGCGCTGGAGAGAAACGATGGGCAGAGTTTCTTTCACCCTATGCCCCTTTACCTAGCAGTAAATAGGTACCAGGGAGTTAGTCAACTGTCACAGGCTGCTTCATGGGGGTGGAGGCCTGGTAGAGGACCGGGCCGCGAGGACACTAAAGCCCCGAAATCAACTCAAGATAACCTCAAGATAAGGCATGTACCTGGAACTTATCTTCATTAAACATATTTTCTGTGGCCCATTGAAATACTTGATTTACATCAGATTGAAGGTTTGCTGTGTTCTCTATGTTGTCTACTCCCATATAAATGTTAGTGTCATCTACACAGGATGATACAGTACTATAGTTTATGTCCTTGCTTATGTTCGCAACGCAAGTGTAGTCCCACACCAACTGTCTACCATTCTTCCAGGGGTTTACCACGATCCCATCTGGGCGACTGACAGGCTCATCAGAGTTGTGGGGGCATTAGGTAACGGGGCTCTCTCTCTGCTGGACAACCGGCTGTGGTAAGGCTTCTCTTAATAATGTCATTAACCTTGCATGCCATCCTCCTGTGCTTTGACAGAGAAAGCCATGCCGCCCATACATGTCGGTCACTGCCTCGCTGCAAATACACCTGTATTCGGTGTGGATTGGTGCAGCGAGGCGGAGAGCCACAGCAAATCGGAGGCCCTGCGGTGTGAAACGAGTTCCGGTTGCTGACATTTGGGTTGCTAATATCAGAGAGAGAGAGAGAGAGAGAGAGAGAGAGAGAGAGAGAGAGAGCAGTACCCTCCGCCTTGGTGCCCCAATTAACACTGAATACAGGTGTATTTGCAACAGGGTGGAAGCAGACCAATGTGGACTGCATGGGTTGCACAGCGGAAGCACAAAGGGCTGGCATGCAAGACACAACGAGGTCAAAGACATCATCAAGAGGAGCCTTGTCTCAGCTCAGTGCCCAGCGGAGAGAGAACCTTGCATCCTGGGGGACCGAAACCCGGATGACCCCGCACTTCGCCCAGATGGCATCACAGTATACCCCTGGAAGAAGGGCAGACAGCTGGTGTAGGACTACACGTGTGTGTATCCACCTAGGCTGACACCTACATGCTCTTCGGTGCTGATCAAGCAGGTGGCGTCCAACCACAGCGAAATAGAATAATCAATCACGTACAGGCGACTGGAAGGTCAATACACCTTTGTTCCCATAGCGTCTGAGACGCACAGCCCCTGGGGTAGGAGCGCCTTTTGATTTCACAAAGAATTGGGTTCCAGGCTCATTGACATCACCAGAGACCCAAGGGCTACCAGTTTCCGGTTTCAGCGCTTCAGTGTGGCGATCCAGAGGCGAAACACCTGTTTCTCCTCGGTTCCTGTCCGGAAACGGAGGAGCTCCAAGAGATTGTGCTTCATTGTGACACGGTGGAAGGGGATCAGGAACGATAGTTCCACTGCAAGCTCCAGTATGTCCCCCTAAAGATAGATCCACATTCCATGACCCACCACAAGCCTTCAACACACACTGGAGAAAGAACTGCAACCTTGGTGGCCACCACTGGCCTCCAGGGTGACATACTGCAGGAAGACCCACAGCTCACGCTCTACCATAAACTTGTCACACACTGAACACATATTAGTCTCGTTCATCATCGGACCTCGTAATTCACAACAATTTTCCCTTCCCATAAAAAAGCCAGAGAAAGTTTTGATGTTTGCTCCCAATAACTTTCTGAATACGGGAGAAGTTTCAGTAACTCGGCCTTTCTCAGATTGAGGTTCTTCTTTATGCAGCAATGCATCGTTCTGGCGTATTGCCTCTTTACTACCTTCCTCCTCTATTTATTGGAGAATTATTCAACGCGCCAAAGGATTATCGGTTTTCGATTATAAAGATTGTAATCTTGACGCCACACATAAATAATTCCTTTTAGATAATTCCCATTTTTTTCCACCACAACTGAGGGAGCGAAGCACCACCGAGACCGGGTAATGAACGAGGCATCGAATTACCGAGTCAAATGTTTGCTAAGGTTAAGTATTAAATGTTCTAGATGACTACTCGCATGTGTTTATCAAATGCGAGTTTGCTTCTTTTGAAATGTAAGAAGAAAAAATTTTCTTACAATGTAAGAAGCCAAAATCTTCTTACAATGTAAGAAGCCAAAATCTTCTTACAATGTAAGAAGCAAAACTCTTCTTACAATGTAAGAAGCAAAACTCTTCTTACAATGTAAGAAGCAAAACTCTTCTTACAATGCAAAAAGCAAAACTCTTCTTACAATGCAAGAAGTAAAACTCTTCTTACAATGCAAGAAGTAAAACTCTTCTTACAGTGCAAGAAGCAAAACTCTTCTTACAATGCAAGAAGCAAAACTCTTCTTACAATGCAAAGAGACAGCATGAAAGCATGGTAATGTATCATCAAACAAATTATAAGCATATATATAGGTTTTAAAAATAAAACTTTTCCTCACACTGAATTTTAGGAGATACTAAGAACCGAACGCTTCCTCACACTAACCATCCTCACACTAAGCATCCTCACACTAACCATCCTCACACTAAGCATCCTCACACTAACCATCCTCACACTAAGCATCCTCACACTAACCATCCTCACACTAAGCATCCTCACACTAACCATCCTCACACTAACCATCCTCACACTAACCATCCTCACACTAAGCATCCTCACACTAACCATCCTCACACTAAGCATCCTCACACTAACCATCCTCACACTAAGCATCCTCACACTAACCATCCTCACACTAACCATCCTCACACTAAGCATCCTCACACTAAGCATCCTCACACTAACCATCCTCACACTAACCATCCTCACACTAACCATCCTCACACTAAGCATCCTCACACTAACCATCCTCACACTAACCATCCTCACACTAAGCATCCTCACACTAACCATCCTCACACTAAGCATCCTCACACTAAGCATCCTCACACTAACCATCCTCACACTAACCATCCTCACACTAAGCATCCTCACACTAACCATCCTCACACTAACCATCCTCACACTAACCATCCTCACACTAAGCATCCTCACACTAACCATCCTCACACTAACCATCCTCACACTAAGCATCCTCACACTAACCATCCTCACACTAAGCATCCTCACACTAAGCATCCTCACACTAACCATCCTCACACTAAGCATCCTCACACTAACCATCCTCACACTAACCATCCTCACACTAACCATCCTCACACTAAGCATCCTCACACTAAGCATCCTCACACTAACCATCCTCACACTAACCATCCTCACACTAACCATCCTCAAACTAACCATCCTCACACTAACCATCCTCACACTAACCATCCTCACACTAACCATCCTCACACTAACCATCCTCACACTAACCATCCTCACACTAAGCATGTTAAGAAGCCATTTCGCATCTCCAGGTAATAAGGATGCATGTGAACCTCACACTACCACCACACAACACACTGAGACACTGAGACACCATCTGGTCCTCACACTACCACCACACAACACAATGAGACACCATCTGGTCCTCACACTACCACCACACAACACACTGAGACACCATCTGGTCCTCACACTACCACCACACAACACACTGAGACACCATCTGGTCCTCACACTACCACCACACAACACACTGAGACACCATCTGGTCCTCACACTACCACCACACAACACACTGGGACACTGAGACACCATCTGGTCCTCACACTACCACCACACAACACACTGGGACACTGAGACACCATCTGGTCCTCACACTACCACCACACAACTCACTGGGACACTGAGACACCGTCTGGTCCTCACACTACCACCACACAACACACTGGGACACTGAGACACCGTCTGGTCCTCACACTACCACCACACAACACACTGAGACCCCATCTGGTCCTCACACTACCACGACACAACACACTGGGACACTGAGACACCATCTGGTCCTCACACTAAACACACCAGTGTGTCCATACTTGGGAGACCAGTTTACTGAGTGCAGTTTAGTAGAGTTAACCACAAGGACAGTTTATACTTTAACAAATAATAAACATTAATCTCGAGGGATTAGATGTCAGTTCGTACGATTATTAACTTCAGTATTCATGAGGTCCAACATCTTTATAGTTGCCTCGACGGAGACAGGAAGCTGGCGGCTTGTTAAAGATCCTGTCATTAATAATGACAATTTTGTCTTCTTGGCATTTACGTCTTCTGAGATAGGCGATTCCATGGGTTAATTACCGTACGGTTGTAAACTCTTGTTGTCAGTGCTACCAGGTCACACCTGGTTCGAGGAGGTCTTAGCTACGAGGACCTCAACTTTTCGTTATTTGGGATGTGACTGGAGTGACGTTTGGCGCTCTATGTTGAACACTTCCCAAAGGAGATATATTATTTAGAAGCTGAGAAGGTCTCCATGCTGTTTAAGAGTGCTCCAGGAGGGGCCACGCTCCGTGTGTGGTCTCCATGCTGGGTAAGAGTGCTCCAGGAGGGGCCACGCTCCGTGTGTGAAGGTCTCCATGCTGGGTAAGAGTGCTCCAGGAGGGGCCACGCTCCGTGTGTGGTCTCCATGCTGGGTAAGAGTGCTCCAGGAGGGGCCACGCTCCGTGTGTGAAGGTCTCCATGCTGGGTAAGAGTGCTCCAGGAGGGGCCACGCTCCGTGTGTGGTCTCCATGCTGGGTAAGAGTGCTCCAGGAGGGGCCACGCTCAGTGTGTGGTCTCCATGCTGGGTAAGAGTGCTCCAGGAGGGGCCACGCTCCGTGTGTGAAGGTCTCCATGCTGGGTAAGAGTGCTCCAGGAGGGGCCACGCTCCGTGTGTGAAGGTCTCCATGCTGGGTAAGAGTGCTCCAGGAGGGGCCACGCTCCGTGTGTGAAGGTCTCCATGCTGGGTAAGAGTGCTCCAGGAGGGGCCACGCTCCGTGTGTGAAAGATGGACACTTTCCATCTTATGTGAACTAGCCGACTAATTTGTGTCACCGTAACTCTGACACTTATCGTTTTAGTGGCTGTCACTGACAGCTGAAGTGTCTGTCACTGACAGCTGAAGTGTCTGTCACTGACAGCTGAAGTGGCTGTCACTGACAGCTGAAGTGGCTGTCACTAAATGCTAAAGTGCTGTCACAGCTAAAGTGGCTCCTACTATCACCATTAAGTGGTACCCACCAACACCATGCCCCTGTAAGAGGTACCCACCAACACCATGCCCCTGTAAATAGTACCCACCAACACCATGCCCCTGTAAGTGGTACCCACCACCACCATGCCCCTGTAAGTAGTGCCCACCAACACCATGCACCTGTAAGTGGTACCCACCAGCACCATGCCCCTGTAAGTGGTACCCACCAGCACCATGCCCCTGTAAGGGTACCCACCAACACCATGCCCCTGTAAGTGGTACCCACCACCACCATGCCCCTGTAAGTGGTACCCACCACCACCATGCACCTGTAAGTGGTACCCACCAACACCATGCCCCTGTAAGTGGTACACACCAACACCATGCACCTGTAAGTGGTACCCACCAACACCATGCACCTGTAAGTGGTACCCACCAGCACCATGCCCCTGTAAGTGGTACCCACCAGCACCATGCCCCTGTAAGTGGTACCCACCACCACCATGCCCCTGTAAGTGGTACCCACCAACCCCATGCCCCTGTAAGTGGTACACACCAACACCATGCCCCTGTAAGTGGTACCCACCAACACCATGCCCCTGTAAGTGGTACCCACCAACACCATGCACCTGTAAGTGGTACACACCAACACCATGCACCTGTAAGTGGTACCCACCAACACCATGCCCCTGTAAGTGGTACACACCAACACCATGCACCTGTAAGTGGTACCCACCAACACCATGCCCCTGTAAGTGGTACACACCAACACCATGCACCTGTAAGTGGTACCCACCAACACCATGCCCCTGTAAGTGGTACCCACCACCACCATGCCCCTGTAAGTGGTACCCACCACCACCACCATGCACCTGTAAGTGGTACCCACCACCACCATGCCCTTGTAAGTGGTACCCACCAACACCATGCCCCTGTAAGTGGTACCCACCACCACCATGCCCCTGTAAGTGGTACCCACCAACACCATGCCCCTGTAAGTGGTACCCACCACCACCATGCCCCTGTAAGTGGTACCCACTAGCACCATGCACCTTTGCCCCACTAACCAAGGTCTCAGGTGTAACACACTACGAAGCTCTACAGAATACCATGAATGTTATACCGTCATCTCCGCCACTCTCATGACCTTCATGCATCAAGGTCATGAAGGAACAAAATATCAATAAAGGCAAAGTACAGATTATGTAATATTATCCACCGGGTTCAAAACGTCAATATTACTCACCAACACACTCGCACTTGACTCACTCCTCCGAGCTTGGACTAGCTCAAACAAGATCATCTGACCTGGCTCAAAATACAACTGAACAATAATACAATTTCTACTTCCACAGTAATATAAAATAACGGTAAAATATATAATCTATTCGTCACAAGTTATTAGTTAATTAACGTATATTTTTTTGCAACTATTCTTAGTTGTGAGAATATTTATGGTCCCGAGACTTGATACAAGTATTTGTGTCTGCTCCACGTTGACGTTTACAAGTTAATTATATTTTAAACACTGGAGATGAGAACACAGAGATAGTGTGATACACGGCCAGTGGTGGAGTCCTCAGTGTTGGTGTGTCAGCACTCTCTCCAGTGTCCAGTACTGCTCAACACTCTGTCGTCAACCTTCATCAACCAGTCATTCTCCACTCTTCCATCCGTCCTCGTCCCTCTTCCATGAGTCCTCGTTCCTCTTCCATCAGATCTCTCTCTCTCTCTCTCTCTCTCTCTCTCTCTCTCTCTCTCTCTCTCTCTCTCTCGGCAGTTCTCAACTTTCCATCACAGTCCTCGTCTGCGGACAAATCCTCGCAGGTGGAGAAGAAGAGTTGACTAACTTTGTAATAACTATGGAGGAAGATATTATGCAAATTGAAAAATTGGAGCCGACCAAGATCCCTTGGCCAGTAGCAGCAATTGTTAGGGTGCTTAAATAATGTCAGGATGAGTCTAGGGAACCTTTGTGTTGCATATATATTAAATCATTAGTGTCGAGTGTCGTTTTCGTGCAGTGTTAAATGTGGTGCTGGATTTTCGTCACCAGAGACTTGCGTCAAACTATCGTCCAATTAGTTTTACGTCTACCGTATTAAATGACTTAAATCGATCATTGCAAAAAATAGAATTCGTTTACTTTTTTAAAGAAATGGGCTTTAATGAGGGCTCACAATAGCGCTCTGTTAAGGTCCACTCATGTTCAACAAATTTATTCTCAATTTTTTTTATTGTATTTCAAGCACTTGATAGCAGAGAGAATTGCGACTTTATCTTAACTTTAGTAAAACTTTTCGTATAGTGGCTCGGAAGTCGCGGTCAAAAGTTAGAGGCACATTGTATATACGAGATTATCCCATGTGGTTGAATGCTTGGTTATTGCCAAGAATACAGAGTTAGTGTAACTGGACAAACATCAGAGTGGGACACACTCTAAATGAAGTGTCCTCAGCCTTGTCCTGCGAACTGTGTTGTTTAATACAACATTTTGAACATTATATTTAACAGCAAACTCGGCAACTTTACAGACGACATTAAAAGAGTAGACGGAAGGAAATCAAGAAGGCATAAAATTACTACAACACTATATAAGAACTATCTTAAAATCGAAGAATCGTTGATGCATTTTTTTATGCTGAAGAATGTAGGCTCTTCAGTTTTGGTGGTGATAAAACAATCATCACAAACAAAATGAACAGTTTTAATTTCGATGGCTGTGAAAATGAACCTGTAAACATCATTACTGGGGATCTTAAGACAAAATGAAATAAATGCAAATATATTCGAAACAAAGCTAATTGAAAATTGGGATTTATTTCTATAAGATTCATCAATAAGATTACTGTTGATACCATTTTAATAACATTTATGAACAAGACATGATATTATTCTTCAGTTTTATCTTACCCTTGTTAGACACTATTTAAATTATGAAGTTCAGATATGGTCTCCAAATTATGGAACAGACAGACATTTACAAAAATAACTACAGTGATGGATAACAAAGTTAATCTAGATAATTAGAAAAATTCCTCGTGAAGAGACAATAAAACCTTTTAATTACAATCTCCAGACAGACGAGGAATAAAGGTGCCGTGTTTGAACTATATAAATTAAGGAAAGTGTATAATGATGAGGTTTTGTGATTTATATGAGGTTTCAAATATATTAACACAAAATGCAACACTAAGCAATATACATAAATTGGATAATTTCAGATTCAAGGAAGATGGGTAAATACAGGTTTAAAAATAGAGTTGTTGACATATGGAACAAATTACCTGGTTAAATTATTAAATTACCCGGTTATATTATTAAACTAGCAGTACTCAGCCACAACAACCCTCACCTGTTCCCCCTGTCCTCCCCACCATCCCCCATTCCCATCTCCCTCGTCCTCCCCACCATTCCCTACTCCATTCGATGCATTCCCAAATGATCTGATGTTCCCATCACCGATAAATAAGAAGAACAGTTAAAAGAATGAAACGAAAAAATAAAAAAAATAAAAAATAAAAAAATAAACTATGCTCATGAAATGAACGATATGGTAAACAACACAGCGCAATTCCAATGCAATGTCGCACAAAATAATTAAATCAAAATGAAAATAAATCGAAATCTATGAAAATAAAATTTATCAATACAATCGGAAACACTGAAATGGAATCGTAACATATTTAGGAAAACATGTGTTGCTATTACGTGCAACAGATGGCGCTGTTTTTCAGAAAAAGCATGTTCTTACCTGTCACAGGTGTGGCATGTATATAGTAGTTATATAAAAACACACGCCTATTCGAAAGCAACGTTGTGGCAAAATTTCAAACCAATCGGTAAAGAGGTTTCGAAGATTTCCCTCACATGAAAAACACAGTTTTTCAAAAAAAGCATGTTTTTTGAAGTCACAGACGTGTCATCTATACAGAATGTATTTACAAACCCGCTCGGATGCGAATGGAACGTTGTGTGAACATTTCGAAGCAATCAGTGAAGAACTTTCGGAGATCAGCGATTTTGAACAAACGAACATTTACATTTTTACTTATATAGATTACCCCGTTATTAGATTAGAGGGTCATCACATTGGCCAATAGTCTACGTTCCTCTTTCAGCAATTGTCGCACCTTTTCCGCCAGCTTCATAATTTCTCGGTCCTAAACCCTCATTCATCAACCCTCATCCCTCATTCATCAACCCTCATCCC
>WNGS01008769.1:121585-138059 GCA_020271785.1 Procambarus virginalis
CAAAACTGGAAAGCCTACATTCATCAGTATAAAAACGATTCATATACATACATACATACGATTCATTCGATACATCAACGATTCTTCGATTTTAAAATAGTTCCTATATAGTCTTGTAGTAATTCTATGCCTTCTTGATTTCCTTCCGTCTACTCTTTTAATGTCGTCTGTAAAGTTGCCGAGTTTGCTGTTAAATATAATGTTCAAAATGTCGTATTAAACAACACAGTTCGCAGGACAAGGCTGAGGACACTTCATTTAGAGTGTGTCCCACTCTGATGTTTGTCCAGTTACACTAACTCTACATTCTTGGCAATAACCAAGCATTCAACCACACGGGATAATCTCTTATATACAATGCGCCTCTAACTTTTGACCGCGTCTTCAAAGCCACTGTACGAAAGGCTTTACTAAAGTTAAGGTAAAGTCGCAATCCTTTCTGCTATCAAGTGCTTGAAATACATTAGAAAAATTTGAGAATAAATTTGTTGAACATGAGCGGCCCTTAACAGAACGCTATTGTGAGCCCACATTAAAGCCCATTTCTATAAAAAAATAAACGAATACCTTTTTTACAATGATCGATTTAAGTCATTTAATACGGAAGACGTAAAACTAATTGGACGATAGTTTGAGGCAAGTAATCTGTCTCTGGTGACGAAAATCCGGCACCACATTTGGCACTCTGCACGACTACGACACTTGACACTAACGATGTAATATATATGCAACACAAGGACTCGCTAGACTCATCCTGACATTATTTAAGTACTCTAACAATTGCTGCTTCTGACCAAGGCAACTTGGGCGACGCCAATTTTTCTATTTACATAATATCTTCCTCCATAGTTATCACAAAGTTAGTCAACTCTTCTTTTCCACCTGCGAGGATTTGTCCACAGACGAGGACTGTGATGGAAAGTTGAGAACTGCTTGGAAAGAGAGAGAGAGAGAGAGAGAGAGAGAGAGAGACAGAGAGAGAGAGACAGAGAGAGAGAGAGAGAGAGAGATAAGAGACAAGAGAGAGAGAAAAAAAAAGATAAGAGACAAGAGAGAGAGATCTGATGGAAGAGGAACGAGGACTCATGGAAGAGGGACGAGGATGGATGAAAGAGTGGGTAATGACTGGTTGAAGAAGGTTGATGACAGAGTGTTGAGCAGTACTGGACACTGGAGAGAGTGCTGACAGACCAACACTGAGGACTCCACCACTGGCCGTGTATCACACTATCTCTGTGTTCTCATCTCCAGTGTTTATAATATAATTAACTTGTAAACGTCAACGTGGAGCAGACACAAATACTTGTATCAAGTCTCGGGACCATAAATATTCTCACAACTACGAATAGTTGCAAACAAAATACACGTTTATTAACTAATAACTTGTGACGAATAGACTATATATTTTATCGTTATTTTATATTACTGTGGAAGTAGAAATTGTATTTTTGTTCGGTTGTATTTTGAGCCAAGTGAGATGATCTTGTTTGTGCTCCTCCAAGCTCGGAGGAGTGAGTCAAGTGCGAGTGTGTTGGTGAGTAATATTGACGTTTTGAACCCGGTGGATAATATTACATAATCTGTAATTTGTCTTTATTGATCTTTTGTCTCTTCATGACCTTGATGCATGAAGGTCATGAGAGTGGCGGAGATGACGGTATAACATTCATGGTATTCTGTAGAGCTTCGTAGAGTGTTACACCTGAGACCTTGGTTAGTGGGGCAAAGGTGCATGGTGCTAGTGGGTACCACTTACAGGGGCATGGTGGTGGTGGGTACCACTTACAGGGGCATGGTGTTGGTGGGTACCACTTACAGGGGCATGGTGGTGGTAGGTACCACTTACAGGGGCATGGTGTTGGTGGGTACCACTTACAGGGGCATGGTGGTGGTGGGTACCACTTACATGGGCATGGTGGTGGTGGGTACCACTTACAGGGGCATGGTGGTGGTGGGTACCACTTACAGGGGCATGGTGTTGGTGGGTACCACTTACAGGTGCATGGTGGTGGTGGGTACCACTTACAGGGGCATGGTGGTGGTGGGTACCACTTACAGGGGCATGGTGTTGGTGGGTACCACTTACAAGGGCATGGTGTTGGTGGGTACCACTTACAGGTGCATGGTGTTGGGTGGGTACCACTTACAGGGCATGGTGTTGGTGGGTACCACTTACAAGGGCATGGTGTTGGTGGGTACCACTTACAGGGGCATGGTGTTGGTGGGTACCACTTACAGGGGCATGGTATTGGTGGGTACCACTTACAGGGGCATGGTGTTGGTGGTGGGTACCACTTACAGGGGCATGGTATTGGTGGGTACCACTTACAAGGGCATGGTGTTGGTGGGTACCACTTACAGGTGCATGGTGTTGGTGGGTACCACTTACAGGGCATGGTATTGGTGGGTACCACTTACAGGTGCATGGTGTTGGTGGTGGGTACCACTTACAGGGGCATGGTGTTGGTGGGTACCACTTACAAGGGCATGGTGTTGGTGGGTACCACTTACAGGTGCATGTGTGGTGGTGGGTACCACTTACAGGGGCATGGTGTTGGTGGGTACCACTAAAAGGGCATGGTGTTGGTGGGTACCACTAAAAGGGCATGGTGTTGGTGGGTACCACTTACAGGGGCATGGTGGTGGTGGGTTTCACTTACAGGGGCATGGTGTTGGTGGGTACCACTTACAGGGGCATGGTGGTGGTGGGTACCACTTACAGGGGCATGGTGCTGGTGGGTACCACTTACAGGGGCATGGTGTTGGTGGGTACCACTTACAGGGGCATGGTGTTGGTGGGTACCACTTACAGGGGCATGGTGCTGGTGGGTACCACTTACAGGGCATGGTGGTGGTGGGTACCACTTACAGGTGCATGGTGTTGGTGGTGGGTACCACTTACAGGGGCATGGTGTTGGTGGGTACCACTTACAGGGGCATAGTGTTGGTGGGTACCACTTACAGGGGCATGGTGTTGGTGGGTACCACTTACAGGGGCATGGTGCTGGTGAGTACCACTTACATGGGCATGGTGCTGATGGGTACCACTTGATGGTGATAGTGGGAGCCACTTTAGCTCTCAGTGACCGCCACTTTAGCTGTGACAGTACTTTAGCATTTAGTTACAGCCACTTCAGCTGTCAGTGACAGCCACTTCAGCTGTCAGTGACAGCCACTAAAACAATAAGTGTCATAGTTACGGTGACGCAAATTAGTCAGCTAGTTCACATAAGATGGAAAGTGTTCATCTTGTATAATTTTCACACACGGGGCGTGGCCCCTCCTGGAGCACTCTTACCCAGCATGGAGACCTCAGCATCAAAATAATATATCTCCTTTGGGAAGTGTTCAACATAGAGCGCCAAACGTCACTCCAGTCACATCCCAAATAACGAAAAGTTGAGGCCCTCGTAGCTAAGACCTCCTCGAACCAGGTGTGACCTGGTAGGACTGACAACAAGAGTTTACAACCATCGGGTAATTAACCCATGGAATCACCTACCTCAGAAGACGTAAATGCCAAGAAGACAAAATTACCATTATTAATGACAGGATCTTTAACAAGCCGCCAGCTTCCTGTCTCCGTCGAGGCAACTATAGAGATGTTGGGCCTCATGAATACTGAAGTTAATAATCGTACGAACTGACATCTAATCCCTCGAGATTAATGTTTATTATTTGTTACAGCGTAAACTGTCCTTGTGGTTAACTCTACCAAACTGCACTCAGTAAGCTGGTCTCCCAAGTGTGGACACACTGGTGAGTTTAGTGTGAGGACCAGATGGTGTCTCAGTGTCCCAGTGTGTTGTGTGGTGGTAGTGTGAGGACCAGATGGGGTCTCAGTGTGTTGTGTGGTGGTAATGTGAGGTGGAAATGCTTCCTTATTACATCTGTACTGGTAGTGGAGATACGAAAAGGCTTCTTAACATGCTTAGTGTGAGGATGGTTAGTGTGAGGATGCTTAGTGTGAGGATGGCTAGTGTGAGGATGGTTAGTGTGAGGATGCTTAATGTGAGGATGCGTTCGGTTCTTAGTATCTCCGAATATTTAATGTGAGGAAAGAATTTATTATTAAAACCTATATATGCTTATAATTTGTTTGATGATACATTATCATCCATTCATGCTGTCTCTTTGCATTGTAAGGAGAGTTTTGCTTCTTACATTGTAAGAAGAGTTCTGCTTCTTACATTTCAAAATAAGCAAACTTCCATTTGATAAACAAATGCGAGTAGTCATCTAGAACATATAATACTTAAGCTTAGCAAACATTTGTCTCGGTAATTCAATGCCTCGTTCATTACCCGGTCTCGGTGGTGCTTCGCCCCCTCAGTTGTGGCGGAAAAAATATCGGAATTATCTAAAAGGAATTTATATGTGTGGCGTCAAGATTCAAATCTTTATAATCGAAAACCGATAATCCATAGAGGCGTTGAATAATTCTCCAATAAATAGAGGAACAAGATAGTAAAGAGGCAATACGCCAGACTAATGCATTACTGCATAAAGAAGAACCTCAATCTGAGAAAGGCTGAGTTACTGAAACTTCTCCCGTATTCAGAAAGTTATTGGGAGCAAACATCAAAACTTTCTCTGGCTTTTTTTTTTACGGGAGAGGAAAATTGCTGTGAGTTACGAGGTCCGGTGATGAAGGAGACTAATATCTGTTCTGTGTGTGACAAGTTTATGGTAGAGCGCGAGCTGTGGGTCTTCCTGCAGTATGTCTCCCTGGAGGCCAGTGGTGGCCACCAAGGTTGCAGTTCTTTCTCCAGTGTGTGTTGAAGGCTTGTGGTGGGTAAGGAAATGTGGATCTATGTTTAACGGGACATACTGGAGCTTGCAGTGGAACTAGGGTTCCTGATACCCTTCCACCGTGTCACATTGGAGCACAATGGAGCACAATCTCTTGGAGCTCCTCCGTTTCCGGACAGGAACCGAGGAGCACCAGGCGTTTCGCCTCTGGATCGCCACACTGAGGCGCTGAAACCGGAAACTGGCAGCCCTTGGGTCTCTGGTGATGTCAATGAGCCTGGAACCCAATTCTTTGTGAAATCAAAAGGCGCTCCTACCCCAGGGGCTGTGCGTCTCAGACGCTATGGGAACAAAGGTGTGTTGACCTTCCAGTCGCCTGTACGTGATTGATTTTGCTATTTCGCTGTGGTTGGCCGCATCACCTGCTTGATCAGCACCGAAGGTGCTGATCAAGCACCTTCGTTGTAGGTGTCAGCCAGGGGGATACACACGTGTAGTCCCACACCAGCTGTCTGCCCTTCTTCCAGGGGTATACAGTGATGCCATCTGGGCAAAGTGCGGGGTCATCCGGGTTTCGGTCCCCCAGGATGCGAGGTTCTCTCTCCGCTGGGCACTGAGCTGAGACAAGGCTTCTCTTGATGATGTCATTGACCTCGTTGTGTCTTGCATGCCAGTCCTTTGTGCTTCCGCTGTGCAACCCATGCAGTCCACATTGGTCTGCTTCCACCCTGTTGCAAATACACTTGTATTCAATGTGAATTGGGGCACCAAGGCGGAGGGGCACTGCTCGCTCTCTCTCTCTCTCTCTCTCTCTCTCTCTCTCTCTCTCTCTCTCTCTCTCTCTCTCTCTCTCTCTCTCTCTCTCTCTCTCTCTCTCTCTCTCCCACACCGAATACAGGTGTATTTGCAGCGAGGCAGTGGCCGACAGGTACGGACGGCATGGCCTTCTCTGTCAAAGCACAAGAGGATGGCATGAAAGCCACAGCAAGGTTAATGATATTATTAAGAGAAGCATTACCACAGCCGGTTGTCCAGCAGAGAGAGAGCCCCGTTACCTAATGCTCCCACAACTCTGATGAGCCTGTCAGTCGCCCAGATGGGATCGTGGTAAACCCCTGGAAGAATGGTAGACAGTTGGTGTGGGACTACACTTGCGTTGCGAACATAAACAAGGACATAAACTATAGTACTGTATCATCCTGTGTAGATGACACTAACATTTATATGGGAGTAGACAACATAGAGAACACAGCAAACCTTCAATCTGATGTAAATCAGCTATTTCAATGGGCCACAGAAAATATGTTTAATGAAGATAAGTTCCAGGTACATGCCTTATCTTGATGTTATCTTGAGTTGATTTCGGGGCTTTAGTGTCCTCGCGGCCCGGTCCTCGACCAGGCCTCCACCGCCATGAAGCAGCCCGTGACAGCTGACTAACTCCCAGGTACCTATTTACTGCTAGGTAAAGGGGCATAGGGTGAAAGAAACTCTGCCCATCTTTTCTCTCCGGCGCCCGGGATCGAACCCCGGGACCACAGGATCACGTGTACAGTGTGCTGTCCGCTCGGCCGGCCGGCCCCGATGCCTGTGAAAAGAACAAAAATATAAAAACGGAAACACACACAAAACACAGTTAAACCACACCATACAACGAAAATCTGTTTGGAGTGATCATTTCGGAAGACATTACTTTATAAAGCTGCAAGCAAAAGGTCAGGTTGGATAAGAAGAAGCTTTCAAGCAGGAGGTTCCATACCCCCCGTGATGATACTACTCAAGACACACATTGCTCTCTAGAGGGGAACTGTCAGGGGAAAACACCAAGCCATTACGACTATATAACACTTGGAATTGGTCAGGATATGGATTTGGGATGGGACGGGGGGATGGAATGGTGCCCAATGGACTCGGACGGTCGGGAATTGAACGGCAACCTGCATGAAGCGAGACCGTCGCTCTACCGGCCAGCCCAAGTGACTGGACCTAAGAGTCGAATATTATTGTATTCCACCCTAGAGAGCAAGTCCAGCGTACCTATTCCAGCAGAGGTGCAATAGGTACGTTGAGAGAGAACTCAATCAACATCAAAGTCCCGAAACTGTCCAGCACTCTCACAATAAACATAAGGGACACAAGTGATCAATATCTCTCTGGGTGTTCAAAAGATAACTTGATAGACACCCATAAAAGACATCCCCCTCATCTGATCATCCAGGCTGCGAGCAGCGGCCCCTAACAGTTTGGTTGACCAGACCACCACCCAGGAGACCTGGTGAGAAGCCTGTCTGCTCGGAGGATGATCCCAGGACCCTCTCACGGTCACCATGCTTTAGTCATGTGAGTGACATGTAAAGGTCACGTGAGAGCCATATCCCTGGAAACACAAACCGAAACTGTCTCTATTTTCCGCTTGTTACAACTTGTAATAAAGTTGTTACATCTTAGCTTACCGTGTTTATGACTTATTAGAACGTTGTTACAACTTGCTATATTGGTTGTTATAACTGATTAGGAGGAGTTAAAACTTGTTCGAACGTTGTACCAACGTCGTAGTTTCGATGTGTGTTTGGCGGGATAAGGTCATGTGAGTGACATGTAAAGGTCACGTGAGAGCCACATGAGGACAACATTGCGATCACATGATGTGAAAATGTTCGCTCTCACATGGCCATTTATTTTTTCATGCGAGTAATGTGATTATATATTAGTCATTTGATCCTCGAACATATTACTCTTCCTCGGTGATTCAATTTACTAGACTTTAGCTCGCTTCGTACTAAGTAATATTATACTAGGTAGAACAAATTATTTTGTCTCTGTAACATCAAGAAGTAATCCCCAGCAACATCAGGGACCCTCCTGCTTCTGTAACATCAAGAAGTAATCTCCAGCAACATCAAGGACCCTCCTGCTTCTGTAACATCAAGAAGTAATCTCCAGCAACATCAACATCAAGGACCCTACTGCTTCTGTAACATCAAGAAGTAATCTCCAGCAACATCAGGGACCCTCCTGCTTCTGTAACATCAAGAAGTAATCTCCAGCAACAGCAACATCAGGGACCATCTTGCCTCTCAAGCACCAACAAGCTACTTCAAACATCTAAGGAAACAAATAATCATAAATCAACACAGGGAAGAAGTTCCGGCTCGCCAACTATTTGCCAAGCGTCTTCCTGATTGCCAGATGAGAACAAAGTCTTAAAATTCCCATCCTGAATTGAACCAAATTGAAAAAACTAGCCAGGAATTCAGCTGAAGAAAAAAGTTAATTGCGCTGGTAACTGAAGGAAGCGGTGTGTCTCCGGCCCGCCCACCACGCCGGCACCAATGGCCAGGCGTCTCCTACCATGGAGACTTTATAGCGCAGGAAATACATTAACTTACCGGCAGTCTGATTTATGTTACGTGGACTCTTGAAGACTGAAGAGTAGGTGGGTGAGGTGGGTGAGGTGGGTGAGGTGGAGTAGGTGGGTGAGGTGGAGTAGGTGGGTGAGGTGGAGTAGGTGGGTGAGGGGGAGTAGGTGGGTGAGGTGGAGTAGGTGGGCGAGGTGGAGTAGGTGGGTGAGGTGGGTGAGGGGGAGTAGGTGGGTGAGGTGGAGTAGGTGGATGAGGTGGAGTAGGTGGGTGAGGGGAGGAAGGGAAGGGAATTATGAGGAGAAAGCGCCAATAAGTCATTGCGACTGTGCAACATTTGGAAGGGATCAGGATAAGAACAAATCCACAAGGGCCGTGGATCACGATAAGGATTTGGGATGGGACGGGGGGAAGGAATGGTGCCCAACCACTTGGGCGGTCGGGGGATTGAACGTCGACCTGCATGAAACGACAGAGTTGCTCTACCGTCCAGCCCGAGGTTTCTAATACTTGTGATCATCTTTGTCATTCATGTCTGTACGCGTTCGTGTAAATTAATGTGTATTCTATAGCACGGACTAAAAAACAGATTTGCATAATGTATATGAGGCCTACCAATGATGCAGATGATGAGTCACAATAACGTGGCTGAAGTATGTTGACCAGACCACACACTAGAAGGTGAAGGGACGACGACGTTTCGGTCCGTCCTGGACCATTCTCAAGTCGATTGTGATAACAATGGACTTGAGAATGGTCTACCAATGATAACAAACTTTTATAATACCGTTAGATACTGGGTTTAGCTTGTCGTGGGCCCCTGGCATGTCAGGCTGTAGGCCTTGTGTGACACCATAAAGGTGTGTTGTATTGTGTATTACATACAATTAACATGAGTCAGCCAGGCAGGATAGTTGAAGGCGCCAGATTGTCTGGGGTCGATAATTGCAGATGGTTGGTGGTGTCTTTCCATGAAACAAGCCGCTGTTTAGGCGTGGTAGGTAGATGGCCTGAGGATATCTAGTAGGCGGAGCCTAGCTCCCTGTTCCCATAAATACCCAGGGAAGTGTACATTTGAGAGAGACAGAAAGACTGACATTGAGCAGGAACGAGAGAGAGAGAGAGAGAGAGAGAGAGAGAGAGAGAGAGAGAGAGAGAGAGAGAGAGAGAGAGAGAGAGAGAGAGAGAGAGAGAGAGAGAGAGAGAGAGAGAGAGAGAGAGAGAGAGAGAGAGAGAGATCGCTTGTCAAGAGGTTCCAGCCTCCAGACTGGCCTCCCCAGGCCAGAGGGAGAGACTGTCAGTCGTAGCCCCCCCCCCCCCCGCCATCTCTATCAAACTTAGGCTCAGAGACTTTGGTGAGCTGAACTTTAAAGTGACAGATTTGGTGTGTTTTCCAACTTAAGTTGTTGTGATATTTTCAGAGGCAGTCAGCCGTAGTGTCCTTAAATTCTTGTGTGGTGACTCACGTTGTATATTAATCTTGACTTAGTGAACATAAAGTTTAACTGTTTGAATTAAAATATCCATATGAGTGAAGATCTAAATGATAAATATATATGATTGACTAATTTTGTTTCCTAAAACTTCTTATTTTGAAAGCTAGAGTGGAGAGTCCCCTGAGCTTACTGACTTAAAGGTTCTTGCAAGTACAAGTACATGATCCCAGTTAATACATGCTAACATTTGATAACAGCTTAAAGTACAGACAAGTTCCATTCCTTGTCTTATAGTTAACTAACTTGAATGGATGGTGGCAGCAACTTTCATCCTTCAACCTTTCTATCTTTCACCTATTCCAGCACTCTTACTTTCTACTCTACTATATTTAATCCTTGAACTCAGTCTCTCCCTCTCATCCTAACTCTTTCCCTGACCATTCCTTCCTCACACCTCCCTCACTCTTCTCTACCTCCCTCACACCTCCCTCACTCTTCTCTACCTCCCTCACACCTCCCTCACTCTTCTCTACCTCCCTCACACCTCCCTCACTCTTCTCTACCTCCCTCACCCCATGTCCCACACTTCATCATTCTTCATTTCTTTCCATTTCGTTTTCCGATACATTACACATGGTGTTAGGCCTATAGAGATACTAAGGTCATCTAAATAGTTTACTGAGCCACCAGCAAGTTGACTTTAACCCTAAACATAGTCCAGGACAAGAGTAAACTCTCAATGTATATTCAAGGAAACAATCAGTTTACACCTTGCTGTACATGTCCTTGTGTTAGATATCTTACTGATGACGCCTCAAGAAATATATCCCAGCATGAACACTTAGGTAACCCATTCCTGTTGTTGTACACTTTTAGTAAACCTTAGCTTCAGTGTCTTCTGCTGAGGAGGTTATCCTGAGGTTATCTTGAGATGATTATCGGGGCTTAGCGTCCCCGCGGCCCGGTCCTCGACCATGCCTCCTTTTAGTTACACACCCCTAGGAAGTAGCCCGTAGCAGCTGTCTAACTCCCAGGTACCTATATACTACTAGGTGAACAGAGAGCATCAGGGTGAAAGAAACTCAGCCCATTTGTTTCCGGCTCCACCGGGGATCGAACCAGGAACCTCAGGACTACGAATCCTGAGCGTTGTCCACTCAGGTGTCAGACCCCTGTACACATCTTATAATATATATATATAATAATAGGAGGACCTATTATTAATTTAATTCATGTGCAAATAATGCATTAAAGAGCCATCTCATCATACAAATATTTTCTCTACATTTACTCTTCTTTTTGGATTGAAATGACATTTTTTGTCTTATTTTCTTCTGGTGATTTCATTGACTAATAATTCTTGCTTGTGTTCCTTACCCAGTTGTTCCACTAACCTGGATGTGGAGTGTGTCAGGTTAATAGTAACTGTGATCACCCGTTAACTTGTAACATTTCTCTCTTAATGAGTGACATTGACTAATTACTGCTAGTGTAGTATTTTTCTACCTTTAAGGATCAACATTTATATAAGTAGCAGTAATCTATTGTTTTATTCAGCAAAAGGCTGCACCACTGTATCACTGTATCACTGTACCACTGTATCACTGTATCACTGCACCACTAGCCCACTGCACCACTGTATCACTGCACCACTGCACCACTGTATCACTGTATCACTGCACCACTGCACCACTGTATCACTGTATCACTGCACCACTGTATCACTGCACCACTGTATCACTGCACCACTGCACCACTGTATCACTGTATCACTGCACCACTGTATCACTGCACCACTGTATCACTGCACCACTGCACCACTGTACTCACCTATTTGTGCTTGCGGGGGTTGAGCTCTGGCTCTTTGGTCCCGCCTCTCAAATGTCAATCAACAGGTATACAGGTTCCTGAGCCTATTCGGGTCTATCATATCTACACTTGAAACTGTGTATGGAGTCAGCCTCCACCACATCACTGCCTAATGCATCCCATTTGTCAACTACTCTGACACTAAAAAACATATTTCTAATATCTCTGTGGCTCATTTGGGCACTCAGTTTCCACCTGTGTCCCCTAGTGCGTGTGCCCCTTGTGTTAAACAGCCTGTCTTTATCAACCCTGTCGATTCCCCTGAGAATCTTGAATGTGGTGATCACAAGATTCTCACTGTGTCACTGCACCACTGTATCACTGCACCACTGTGTCACTGCACAACTGTGTCACTGCACCACTGTATCACTGCACCACTGTGTCACTGCACCACTGTGTCACTGTGTCACTGCACCACTGTGTCACTGCACCAATGTAACCCTGTAACATTGTAACCCTAAAGCACTCTATCCCTGCTTCATTGTACCACTGTACCACTGTACCATTACTCAGATGTAATACTGTACCATTGATCACTGCATCAATATATCACTGAACACTATCACTGAATCAGTACTACACCACTGATCACTGAATCATTATAATCACTGAAGCAGTATATCATAGTATCACTATCACGGTATCACTGTTTATCTGTACCACTGTATCACTGCTTATCTGTACCACTGTATCACTGCCTTTCTGTACCACTGTATCACTGTCTTTCTGTACCACTGTATCACTGTCTTTCTGTACCACTGTATCACTGCCTTTCTGTACCACTGTATCACTGTCTTTCTGTACCACTGTATCACTGCCTTTCTGTACCACTGTATCACTGTCTTTCTGTACCACTGTATCACTGTCTTTCTGTATCACTGTCTTTCTGTACCACTGTATCACTGTCTTTCTGTATCACTGTCTTTCTGTACCACTGTATCACTGTTTTTCTGTATCACTGTATCACTGTCTTTCTGTACCACTGTATCACTGTCTTTCTGTACCCCTGTATCACTGCCTTTCTGTACCACTGTATCACTGTCTTTCTGTACCACTGTATCACTGTTTTTCTGTACCACTGTATCATTGTCTTTCTGTACCACTGTATCACTGTCTTTCTGTACCACTGTATCATTGTCTTTCTGTACCACTGTATCACTGTCTTTCTGTACCACTGTATCACTGTCTTTCTGTACCACTGTATCACTGCCTTTCTGTACCACTGTATCATTGTCTTTCTGTACCACTGTATCATTGTCTTTCTGTACCACTGTATCACTGTCTTTCTGTACCACTGTATCACTGTCTTTCTGTACCACTGTATCACTGTCTTTCTGTACCACTGTATCACTGTCTTTCTGTACCACTGTATCACTGTCTTTCTGTACCACTGTATCACTGTCTTTCTGTACCACTGTATCACTGTCTTTCTGTACCACTGTATCACTGTCAACTGTACCATTGTATCAAAGAACCACTATAAAACTGGAACAATGAATCAACTAAACCAATGTATCACTGTATCACTTATCCGCTGTATCAACGTACCACTGCACCTTTGTATCACTGCACGTCTGTATCACTGCGCCACTGTATCACTAAACTACTGTAGCGCTGCACCACTGTATCACTGTATCACCCTACTGCTGCATTATTGTACCACTGCATCACTATCACTGTATCACCCTACTGCTGTATTATTGTACCACTGCATCACTGTATCACTGTACCAAAGTTTATCTGTACCACTGTATCATTTACACTACATGAGTGACACTTCTGTATCACTGTACCACTATATACTACACTAGATACATATCATTGATAACCGACGATACATATCATTGATAACCGACGATACATAACATTGATAACCGACGATACATATCATTGATAACCGACGATACATATCATTGATAACCGACGATACATATCATTGATAACCGACGATACATATCAGTGTTTACGGACGATATATATCAATGTTTAAGGTAAATAAAATATGTAAACACCAAGGAGGACAACAAACAGTTAAACACAAAATGGTGTTGACAAACACCAGGAGTGGCGAGGATATGGCTGCTGGACTTCACTCCCAACACGTGTATGACAATGGTGATGGGAGAGGAAGGTGGTCACGTGATCTCTACAGCATCAGGCACAGGCAACTACACCAGTCGGGGAGAACGGGAGAGAGAAAGAGAGAGAGAGAGAGAGAGAGAGAGATAGAGAGAGAGAGAGAGAGGGGAGGGAAATGATTTGGGAGTTCATATAATTCCAAAATAATCTCCACATGAACATATAAACGGGATAGCATCAGCAGCGTATGCGACGCTGGTAAACATTAGAACGTCGCTTAAAAATGTAAACCAGGACTCTTTCAAGGCAATCTAGACAGCCTTTGTTAGACCAATATTTGAATATACTGCAACAGCCTGACTTTACCACCTTACTAACTACAAAACCAAACTTGAACAAGTAAAAAGCTTAACACCAAGATTAATGTCACAACTGAGAGTGATAAGTTATCACGATTAGTTAAGAGAACAACCAAGAAAGACAGAAGACACAGAATGAATATGATCGCAACATACAAGATCCTGAGGGAAACTGACAAGGAGAACAAGGGCAGCGTCTTTAAAGTGAGAAAAAGTGTGATGAGAGTGTAAACTGAGATGCAAATAGAAACACAAATGAGTCCAAGAAATGTAAAGCAGTTGTCATACCCTGTACGGGTGGTCATCAAGTGGAATGTACTGGAAGAAGAAGTTGTGAAAGCCACCTCCAGCCACAACTTGAAGGCCAGATTCGACAAAGAGTGTAAACGACGGAGTATATATGTTCACCTTTAAGTTTGTTCAAGTTGTTCATGAGTGAGGCCGGTGTTGGTGGTGGTCCCGGGCGTTTGTGCTTCTGTGTAGTGTCCCTCTGTCTTATTGTCCCTCTTTATGTCTGTATGTTACTGTGTCTGTCTCGTGGTCTCTGTCTCTCGTTCACTCTGCCTCTCTCTCTCTGTCTCGTGGTCTCCGTCTCTCGTTCACTCTGCCTCTCTCTGTCTCTCTCTCTGTCTCGTGGTCTCCGTCTCTCTCTCCCTCTCTGTCTCGTGGTCTCCGTCTCTCTCTCTCCCTCTCTGTCTCGTGGTCTCCGTCTCTCGTTCACTCTGCCTCTCTCTCTGTCTGACTCGTGGTCTCCGTCTCTCGTTCACTCTGCCTCTCTCTCTCTGTCTCGTGGTCTCCGTCTCTCTCTCTCTCTCACTCTCTCTCTCTGTAAGAGTCAGGTGAGAGAAGAATGGTAATATGTGATTGATGGGTCAAGGTGAGATATATATCATCCTCTAAATCATTACTCACTTTCCAGGGAGTATTTCTAAATGTTCCACAGCGTCTAGTTCTCCCCTGGGACTATTTGTTCTCCTCCTCCTCCTCCTCCTCCTCCTCCTCCTCCTGTTTCTCTTCCCTCTCCTCTTGTTTCTCTTCCCTGCTTCCCTCCTGTTTCTAGTGTCATGCTCCTCACCACCACGTGCTTCAGTAAACAAAGAGTCATCAATGTGATGGTCTTCAGAATGTTTTGGTGTTAAGTGATCGTCACTTCCTGTACACATGTTCACTATGTTCAACAACATCATTTTATCCCCCTACTGGGATTTTATACTCAGTAAATGCCACCAGGAAAGGTATACTATCATCTCTAACATTTTCTAAACGTGTGATACTCGAGAATGAATATCAATTAAAAAAAAATGTCAATCAATTGTGGCAAAAAAATAATAAAGGTTTCTAAATCAAAATCAGAAGTAAGCCATTCATCACTTTCTGTGTAACAATATGGTCATGCCAGCACTGTCAGTCTTCAAGAGGGATATTCATTCTTATCTTTACCAACAGAATCCGAAAAATGGTTGAAAAATGGTCTTGGAGGCGCTGGGTGAGACAGTGATGGGTAACGCTGAGAAATATCGTGGGAGATGGATTAATAAAAGTGAGATATAGAGTGGGTGGAAGGACAGAAGAGAACGAGAGCGTAATAAAAGAGAGTAGAAGAAGCAAAGCACAGTTAAAAGAGCTGGCTGAGAGCAAGAGAACAAGATGAAAAAAAGAGGTGATGTTATTAATGTCTTAAATGTTTCTTTTTTTTTATTATTAAATCTGTCCACACCAGGACAGCTTTTGCCTCACAGGACTGTTGACTGACCTACCCACTGACGTCGTGGGAGAGAGTGACGCCCTAGGGACACTAACAGCTAGGGTGAGAGTGACGCCCTAGGGACACTGTAACAGCTATGGGAGAGAGTGACGCCCTAGGGACGCTGTAACAGCTATGGAGAGAGTGACGCCCTAGGGACGCTGTAACAGCTAGGGTGAGAGTGACGCCCTAGGGACGCTGTAACAGCTATAGTGAGAGTGACGCCCCAGGGACGCTGTAACAGCTAGGGTGAGAGTGACGCCCTAGGGACACTGTAACAGCTAGGGTGAGAGTGACGCCCTAGGGACACTGTAACAGCTAGGGTGAGAGTGACGCCCTAGGGACACTGTAACAGCTAGGGTGAGAGTGACGCCCTAGGGACACTGTAACAGCTAGGGTGAGAGTGACGCCCTAGGGACGCTGTAACAGCTATGGGAGAGAGTGAAGCCCTAGGGACACTAACAGCTAGGGTGAGAGTGAAGCCCTAGGGACGCTGTAACAGCTAGGGTGAGAGTGAAGCCCTAGGGACGCTGTAACAGCTAGGGTGAGAGTGACGCCCTAGGGACACTGTAACAGCTAGGGTGAGAGTGAAGCCCTAGGGACACTAACAGCTAGGGTGAGAGTGACGCCCTAGGGACACTAACAGCTAGGGTGAGAGTGACGCCCTAGGGACACTGTAACAGCTAGGGTGAGAGTGACGCCCTAGGGACACTGTAACAGCTAGGGTGAGAGTGAAGCCTAGGGACACTGTAACAGCTAGGGTGAGAGTGAAGCCCTAGGGACACTGTAACAGCTAGGGTGAGAGTGAAGCCCTAGGGACACTGTAACAGCTATGGTGAGAGTGACGCCCTAGGGACACTGTAACAGCTAGGGTGA
>WNGS01008769.1:139059-149974 GCA_020271785.1 Procambarus virginalis
TGATGTTGATGTTGCTGGAGATTACTTCTTGATGTTACAGAAGCAGGAGGGTCCATGATGTTGATGTTGCTGGAGATTACTTCTTGATTTACAGAAGCAGGAGGGTCCCTGATGTTGTTGGGATTACTTCTTGATGTTACAGAGACAAAATAATTTGTTCTACCTAGTATAATACTTAGTACGAAGCGAGCTAAGTCTAGTAAATAGAATCACCGAGGCTGAGTAATATGTCGAGATCAAAATGACTAATATATAATCACATTACTCGCATGAAAAAATATATGGCCATGTGAGAGCGAACATTTTCACATCATGTGATCGCAATGTTGTCCTCATGTGGCTCTCACGTGACCTTTACATGTCACTCACATGACCTTATCCCGCCAAACACACATCGAAACTACGACGTTGGTACAACGTCGAACAAGTTTTAACTCCTCCTAATCAGTTATAACAACCATATAGCAAGTTGTAACAACGTTCTAATAAGTCATAAACACGGTAAGCTAAGATGTAACAACTTTATTACAAGTTGTAACAAGCGGAAAATAGAGAGTTTCGGTTTGTGTTTCCAGGGATATGGCTCTCACGTGACCTTTACATGTCACTCACATGACTAAAGCATGGTGACCGTGAGAGGGTCCTGGGATCATCCTCCGAGCAGACAGGCTTCTCACCAGGTCTCCTGGGTGGTGGTCTGGTCAACCAAACTGTTAGGGGCCGCTGCTCGCAGCCTGGATTGATGGGGATGGTCTTTTATGGGTGTCTATCAAGTTATCTTTTGAACACCAGAGAGATATTGATCACTTGTGTCCCTTATGTTTATTGTGAGTGCTGGACAGTTTCGGGACTTTGATGTTGATTGAGTTCTCTCTCAACGTACCTATTGCACCTCTGCTGGAATAGGTACGCTGGACTTGCTCTCTAGGGTGAAATACAATAATATTCCACTCTTAGGTCCAGTCCTTGGGCTGGCCGGTAGAGCGACGGTCTCGCTTCATGCAGGTTGCCGTTCAATTCCCGACCGTCCGAGTCCATTGGGTACCATTCCATCCCCCCGTCCCATCCCAAATCCATATCCTGACCCATTCCAAGTGTTTTATAGTCGTAATGGCTTGGTGTTTTCCCCTGACATTCCCTCTAGAGAGCAATGTGTGTCTTGAGTATATCATCACGGGGGTATGGAACCTCCTGCTTGAAAGCTTCTTCTTATCCAACCTGACCTTTTTCTTGCAGCTTTATAAAGTAAGTCTTCCGAAATGATCACGCCAACAGATTTTCGTTGTATGGTGTGATTTATCTGTGTTTTATGTGTGTTTCTGTTTTATATTTTTGTTCTTTCCACAGGCATCGGGGCCGGCCGCCGAGCGGACAGCACACTGGGCACGTGATCCTGTTGTCCCGGGGTTCGATCCCGGGCGCCGGAGAGAAACGATGGGCAGAGTTTCTTTCACCCTATGCCCCTGTTACCTAGCAGTAAATAGGTACCTGGGAGTTAGTCAACTGTCAAGGGCTGCTTCATGGGGGTGGAGGCCTGGTAGAGGACCGGGCCGCGGGACACTACAGCCCCGAAATCAACTCAAGATAACCTCAAGATAAGGCATGTACCTGGAACTTATCTTCATTAAACATATTTTCTCTGGCCCATTGAAATAGCTGATTTACATCAGATTGAAGGTTTGCTGTGTTCTCTATGTTGTCTACTCCCATATAAATGTTAGTGTCATCTACACAGGATGATACAGTACTATAGTTTATGTCCTTGCTTATGTTCGCAACGCAAGTGTAGTCCCACACCAACTGTCTACCATTCTTCCAGGGTTTTACCACGATCCCATCTGGCCGACTGACAGGCTCATCAGAGTTGTGGGAGCATTAGGTAACGGGGCTCTCTCTCTGCTGGACAACCGGCTGTGGTAAGGCTTCTCTTAATAATGTCAATAACCTTGCTGTGGCTTTCATGCCATCCTCCTGTGCTTTGGCAGAGAAGGCCATGCCGTCCGTACCTGTCGGCCTCTGCCTCGCTGCAAATACATCTGTATTCGGTGTGGATTGGGCAGCGAGGCGGAGAGCCACAGCAATTCGGAGGGCCTGCGGTGTGAGACGAGTTCCGGTTGCTGACATTTGGGTTGCTAATGTCAGAGAGAGAGAGAGAGAGAGAGAGAGAGAGAGAGAGAGAGAGAGAGAGAGAGAGAGAGAGAGAGAGCGAGCAGTACCCCTCCGCCTTGGTGCCCCAATTCACACTGAATACAAGTGTATATGCAACAGGGTGGAAGCAGACCAATGTGAACTGCATGGGTTGCACAGCGGAAGCACAAAAGACTGGCATGCAAGACACAACGAGGTCAATGACATCATCAAGAGGAGCCTTGTCTCAGCTCAGTGCCCAGCGGAGAGAGAACCTCGCATCCTGGGGGACCGAAACCCGGATGACCCCGCACTTCGCCCAGATGGCATCACAGTATACCCCTGGAAGAAGGGCAGACAGCTGGTGTGGGACTACACGTGTGTATCCACCCTGGCTGACACCTACATGCTCTTCGGTGCTGATCAAGCAGGTGGTGCAGCCAACCACAGCGAAATAGCAAAATCAATCACGTACAGGCGACTGGAAGGTCAATACACCTTTGTTCCCATAGCGTCTGAGACGACAGCCCCCTGGGGTAGGAGCGTCTTTGATTTCACAAAGAATTGGGTTCCAGGCTCATTGACATCACCAGAGACCCAAGGGCTGCCAGTTTCCGGCTTCAGCGCCTCAGTGTGGCGATCCAGAGGCGAAACGCCTGTTTCTCATCGGTTCCTGTCCGGAAACGGAGGAGCTCCAAGAGATTGTGCTCCATTGTGACACGGTGGAAGGGGATCAGAACCCTAGTTCCACTGCAAGCTCCAGTATGTCACCCTAAAGATAGACCCACATTCCATTACCCACCACAAGCCTTCAACACACACTGGAGAAAGAACTGCAACCTTGGTGGCCACCACTGGCCTCCAGGGAGACATACTGCAGGAAGACCCACAGCTCACGCTCTACCATAAACTTGTCACACACACAACAGATATTAGTCTCCTTCATCACCGGACCGTAACTCACAGCAATTTTCCTCTCCCGTAAAAAAGCCAGAGAAAGTTTTGATGTTTGCTCCCAATAACTTTCTGAATACGGGAGAAGTTTCAGTAACTCAGCCTTTCTCACATTGAGGTTCTTCTTTATGCAGTAATGCATTGTTCTGGCGTATTGCCTCTTTACTACCTTCCTCCTCTATTTATCGGAGAATTATTCAACGCCTCTATGGATTATCGGTTTTCGATTATAAAGATTGTAATCTTGACGCCACACATAAATAATTCCTTTTAGATAATAACGATATTTTTTCCACCACAACTGAGGGAGCGAAGCAGCACCCAGACCGGGTAATGAACGAGGCACTGAATTACCGAGTTATATGTTTGCTAAGGTTAAGTGTTATATGTTCTAGATGACTACTCGCATGTGTTTATCAAATGGAGTTTGCTTCTTTTGAAATGTAAGGAGCAAAACTCTTCTTACAATGTAAGAAGCAGAACTCTTCTTACAATGTAAGAAGCAGAACTCTTCTTACAATGTAAGATGCAAAACTCTTCTTACAATGTAAGAAGCAGAACTCTTCTTACAATGTAAGATGCAAAACTCTCACTTACGATGCAAGAAGCAAAACTCTTGTTATAATGAAAGAAGCAAAACTCTTCTTACAATGCAAGAAGCAAAACTCTTCTTACAATGCAAGAAGCAAAACTCTTCTTACAATGTAAGATGCAAAACTCTCACTTACGATGCAAGAAGCAAAACTCTTGTTATAATGAAAGAAACAAAAATCTTCTTACAATGCAAGAAGCAAAACTCTTCTTACAATGCAAGAAGCAAAACTCTTCTTACAATGCAAGAAGCAAAACTCTTCTTACAATGCAAGAAGCAAAACTCTTCTTACAATGCAAGAAGCAAAACTCTTCTTACAATGCAAGAAGCAAAACTCTTCTTACAATACAAAGAGACAGCATGAAAGCATGGTAATGTATCATCAAACAAATTATAAGCATATATATAGGTTTTAAAAATAAAACTTTTCCTCACACTGAATTTTAGGAGATACTAAGAACCGAACGCTTCCTCACACTAACCATCCTCACACTAAGCATCCTCACACTAACCATCCTCACACTAAGCATCCTCACACT
Organism: Procambarus virginalis; assembly: GCA_020271785.1. NCBI lineage: Eukaryota > Metazoa > Arthropoda > Malacostraca > Decapoda > Cambaridae > Procambarus > Procambarus virginalis. The sequence goes on from WNGS01008769.1 coordinate 143,272, forward strand.
AACCATCCTCACACTAAGCATCCTCACACTAACCATCCTCACACTAAGCATCCTCACACTAACCATCCTCACACTAAGCATCCTCACACTAACCATCCTCACACTAAGCATCCTCACACTAACCATCCTCACACTAACCATCCTCTCACTAACCATCCTCACACTAAGCATCCTCACACTAACCATCCTCACACTAAGCATCCTCACACTAACCATCCTCACACTAAGCATCCTCACACTAACCTTCCTCACACTGAGCATCCTCACACTAACCATCCTCACACTAAGCATCCTCACACTAACCATCCTCACACTAAGCATCCTCACACTAACCATCCTCACACTAACCATCCTCACACTAACCATCCTCACACTAAGCATGTTAAGAAGCCATTTCGTATCTCCAGGTAATAAGGATGCATGTGAACCTCACACTACCACCACACAACACACTGAGACACTGAGACACCATCTGGTCCTCACACTACCACCACACAACACACTGAGACACTGAGACACCATCTGGTCCTCACACTACCACCACACAACACACTGAGACACTGAGACACCATCTGGTCCTCACACTACCACCACACAACACACTGAGACACCATCTGGCCCTCACACTACCACCACACAACACACTGAGACACCATCTGGTCCTCACACTACCACCACACAACACACTGGGACACTGAGACACCATCTGGTCCTCACACTACCACCACACAACACACTGGGACACTGAGACACCATCTGGTCCTCACACTACCACCACACAACACACTGGGACACTGAGACACCATCTGGTCCTCACACTACCACCACACAACACACTGGGACACTGAGACACCATCTGGTCCTCACACTACCACCACACAACACACTGGGACACTGAGACACCATCTGGTCCTCACACTAAACACACCAGTGTGTCCACACTTGGGAGACCAGTTTACTGAGTGCAGTTTAGTAGAGTTAACCACAAGGACAGTTTATACTTTAACAAATAATAAACATTAATCTCGAGGGATTAGATGTCAGTTCGTACGATTATTAACTTCAGTATTCATGAGGTCCAACATCTTTATAGTTGCCTCGACGGAGACAGGAAGCTGGCGGCTTGTTAAAGATCCTGTCATTAATAATGGCAATTTTGTCTTCTTGGCATTTACGTCTTCTGAGATAGGCGATTCCATGGGTTAATTACCGTATGGTTGTAAACTCTTGTTGTCAGTCCTACCAGGTCACACCTGGTTCGAGGAGGTCTTAGCTACGAGGACCTCAACTTTTCGTTATTTGGGATGTGACTGGAGTGACGTTTGGCGCTCTATGTTGAACACTTTCCAAAGGAGATATATTATTTAGAAGCTGAGAAGGTCTCCATGCTGGGTAAGAGTGCTCCAGGAGGGGCCACGCTCCGTGTGTGAAGGTCTCCATGCTGGGTAAGAGTGCTCCAGGAGGGGCCACGCTCCGTGTGTGAAGGTCTCCATGCTGGGTAAGAGTGCTCCAGGAGGGGCCACGCCCCGTGTGTGAAGGTCTCCATGCTGGGTAAGAGTGCTCCAGGAGGGGCCACGCCCCGTGTGTGAAGGTCTCCATGCTGGGTAAGAGTGCTCCAGGAGGGGCCACGCTCCGTGTGTGGTCTCCATGCTGGGTAAGAGTGCTCCAGGAGGGGCCACGCTCCGTGTGTGAAGGTCTCCATGCTGGGTAAGAGTGCTCCAGGAGGGGCCACGCTCCGTGTGTGAAGGTCTCCATGCTGGGTAAGAGTGCTCCAGGAGGGGCCACGCTCCGTGTGTGAAGGTCTCCATGCTGGGTAAGAGTGCTCCAGGAGAGGCCACGCTCCGTGTGTGGTCTCCATGCTGGGTAAGAGTGCTCCAGGAGGGGCCACGCTCCGTGTGTGAACATTATACAAGATGGACACTCTCCATGTTATGTGAACTAGCTGAAGAATCTTTGTCTCCGTAACTCTGACACTTATTGTTTTATTGGCTGTCACTGACAGCTCAAGTGGCTGTCACTGACAGCTCAAGTGGCTGTCACTGACAGGTCTAGTGGCTGTCACTGACAGGTCAAGTGGCTGTCACTGACAGGTCTAGTGGCTGTCACTGATAGCTCAAGTGGCTGTCACTGACAGGTCAAGTGACTGTCACTGACAGGTCAAGTGGCTGTCACTGACAGGTCAAGTGGCTGTCACTGACAGCTCAAGTGGCTGTCACTGACAGCTCAAGTGGCTGTCACTGACAGCTCAAGTGGCTGTCACTGACAGCTCAAGTGGCTGTCACTGACAGGTCTAGTGGCTGTCACTGACAGCTCAAGTGGCTGTCACATGACAGCTAAAGTGGCTGTCACAGCTCAAGTGGCTGTCACTGACAGGTCAAGTGGCTGTCACTGACAGCTCAAGTGGCTGTCACTGACAGTTAAAGTGGCTGTCACTGACAGCTCAAGTGGCTGTCACTGACAGCTCAAGTGGCTGTCACTGACAGCTCAAGTGGCTGTCACTGACAGCTCAAGTGGCTGTCACTGACAGCTCAAGTGGCTGTCACTGACAGGTCTAGTGGCTGTCACTGACAGCTCAAGTGGCTGTCACTGACAGGTCTAGTGGCTGTCACTGATAGCTCAAGTGGCTGTCACTGACAGGTCAAGTGACTGTCACTGACAGCTCAAGTGGCTGTCACTTACAGGTCAAGTGGCTGTCACTGACAGCTCAAGTGGCTGTCACTGACAGCTCAAGTGGCTGTCACTGACAGCTCAAGTGGCTGTCACTGACAGCTCAAGTGGCTGTCACTGACAGGTCTAGTGGCTGTCACTGACAGCTCAAGTGGCTGTCACTTGACAGCTAAAGTGGCTGTCACAGCTCAAGTGGCTGTCACTGACAGGTCAAGTGGCTGTCACTGACAGGTCAAGTGGCTGTCACTGACAGTTAAAGTGGCTGTCACTGACAGTTAAAGTGGCTGTCACTGACAGCTCAAGTGGCTGTCACTGACAGCTCAAGTGGCTGTCACTGACAGCTAAAGTGGCTGTCACTGACAGTTAAAGTGGCTGTCACTGACAGCTAAAGTGGATGTCACTGACAGTTAAAGTGGATGTCACTGACAGCTAAAGTGGCTGTCACTGACAGCTCAAATGGCTGTCACTGACAGCTCAAGTGGATGTCACTGACAGCTCAAGTGGATGTCACTGAAAGATAAAGTGGCTCCCACTAATAGCTGTCACCACTAAGTGGTACCCCATCAGCACCATGCCCTTGTAAGTGGTACCCACCACCACCACTATGCCCCTGTAAGTGGTACCCACCACCACCATGCACCTGTAAGTGGTACCCACCAACACCATGCCCCTGTAAGTGGTACCCACCACCACCATGCACCTGTAAGTGGTACCCACCACCACCATGCCCCTGTTAGTGGTACCCACCAACACCATGCCCCTGTAAGTGGTACCCACCACCACCATGCCCCTGTAAGTGGTACCCACCACCACCATGCACCTGTAAGTGGTACCCACCACCACCGTGCCCCTGTAAGTGGTACCCACCACCACCATGCCCCTGTAAGTGGTACCCACCAACACCATGCACCTGTAAGTGGTACCCACCAACACCATGCCCCTGTAAGTGGTACCCACCACCACCATGCCCCTGTAAGTGGTACCCACCAACACCATGCACCTTTGCCCCACTAACCAAGGTCTCATGTGTAACACACTACGAAGCTCTACTGAATACCATGAATGTTATACCGTCATCTCCGCCACTCTCATGACCTTCATGCATCAAGGTCATGAAGAGACAAAATATCAATAAAAACATTGTACAGATACCTTACCTTGAGGATACCTTGAGGTGCTTCCGGGGCTTATCGTCCCCGCGGCCCGGTCATCGACCAGGCCTCCTGGTTGCTGGACTGATCAACCTGGCTGTTGGACGCGGCTGCTCGCAGCCTGACGTATGAGTCACAGCCTGGTTGATCAGGTATCCTTTGGAGGTGCTTATCCAGTTCTCTCTTGAACACTGTGAGGGGTTTGCCAGTTATGTCCCTTATGTGTAGTGGAAGCGTGTTGAACAGTCTCGGGCCTCTGATGTTGATAGAGTTCTCTCTCAGAGTACCAGTTGCACCTCTGCTTTTCAACGGGGGTATTCTGCACATCCTGTCATGTCTTCTGGTCTCCTGTGATGTTATTTCTGTGTGCAGGTTTGGGACCAGCCCCCTCTAATATTTTCCACGTGTAAATTATTATGTATCTCTCCCGCCTGCGCTCAAGGGAATACAGATTTAGGCTCTTAAGTCGGTCCCAATAGTTTAGATGTTTTACCGAGTGGATTCTAGCAGTAAAGGACCTCTGCACGCTCTCCAGGTCAGCAATTTCACCAGCAGTGAAAGGGGCTGTCATTGTGCAGCAGTACTCCACTCTAGAGAGCACAAGCGTTTTGAAAAGTGTCATCATCGGTATAGCATCTCTAGTGTGAAAAGTTCTTGTTATCCAACCTGTCATTTTTCTTGCAGTTGTGATGGCTACTTTATTGTGTTCTTTAAAGATAAGGTCTTCCGACATGAGTACACCCAGATCCTTTACATTGCCTTTTCGTTCTATGTTATGATTTGCCTGAGTTTTGTACGTGGTTTCCGTTTTTATATTTTCATTTTTTCCATAGCGCATGAGCTGGAACTTGTCTTCGTTAAACACCATATTATTTTCTGTAGCCCATAGAAAGACCTGATCTACATCTGACTGGAGGTTCGCCGTGTCCTCTATGTTGCCTACTCTCATGAAGATCCTAGTGTCATCTGCAAAGGATGATACAGTGCTATAGGTTGTGCTCTTGTCTATGTCCGATATGAGGATGAGAAAAAGTACTGGAGCAAGCACAGTACCCTGGGGGACTGAGCTCTTAACGGTTGACGGGTTGGATTTTATTTTGTTGACTATTACACATTGGGTTCTGTTGGTCAGGAAATTGTAGATCCATCTGCCTACTTTTCCGGTAATTCCTTTTGAGCGCATTTTATGGGCAATAACACCATGGTCACATTTATCAAAAGCTTTTGCGAAATCTGTGTAAATTACATCAGCGTTTTGTTTGTCTTCCATAGCATCTAATGCCATATCATAGTGGTCCAGCAACTGCGACAGGCAAGAGCGCCCTGTTCTGAAACCATGTTGTCCGGGGTTATGGAGATGCTGTGATTCCATGTATTTTGTGATCTTACTTCTTAGCACTCTCTCAAAATTTTTTATGATGTGCGATGTTAGTGCTATCGGTCTGTAATTTTTGCCTCTGCCTTATTTCCTCCTTTATGAAGTGGTGCTATCTCTGCTGTTTTTAGTATATCAGGAATAACGCCAGTATCTAGGCTTTGTCTCCACAGAATGTGAAGGGCCTGCGATAGTGGTTTTTTACAGTTCTTGATGAATATGGAGTTCCAAGAATCCGGGCCTGGTGCGGAGTGCATAGGCATACTGTTTATGGCTTCTTCAAAATCCAGTGGGGATAGGGTGACGTCTGATATATGATTTGATGTTGGTATCATATCCATGAAAAATTCATTTGGGTTATCGATCTTTAGTGCGTTTAATGGCTCGCTGAAGACAGAGTCGTATTGCTTCCTCAGTAGCTCGCTCATTTCTTTGTTGTCATCGGTGAAAGTTCCATCTTCCTTTCGCAGGGGCCCGATACTAGATGTGGTTTTTGATCTTGATTTTGCATAGGAGAAAAAATATTTCGGGTTCTCTCTATTTCACTGATGGCCTTTTGCTCTCTTTCCCTCTCCTGCGTTTTGTATGATTCTTGTAGCTTGAGTTCAATTTTTCCTATTTCGCTACCTAACCTTCTTCGCCGTTCCTGAGATAGGGTGCGACTCTCAAGTTGTACCGCGATTCGTTTTCTTCGCCTATATAGGGAACGACGTTCTCGTTCCAATCTGCATCTCTTCCTCTTTTTTCTTAGGGGGATGCGGTTTGTACATATTTCTAGTGCTACTGAGCTTATTTTTCCAGGCACTGGTTCAGGTTCGCATTTCCTAGCTGTTCTTCCCAGTTTATTTCTGTGAAGTCCTGGTTTATTTGCTCCCAGTTTATCTGTTTATTATTGAAGTTGAATTTGCTGAAATCTCCTCCACCGGGAATCTGGACTGGTTTTGAAGGTCTATTCCCCATGGTTGTCATAACTTCAATTAAGTTGTGATCTGAGTAACAGGTATTTGTAATCATTATGTTCCTGATCAATTCATCATTATTAGTGAAAATGAGGTCCAGCGTGTTCTCCTTCCTGGTTGGTTCTACTATTTGCTGGTTTAAGGCAAACCTGTCGCACATCCGTAGCAGGTCATTTGCATGTGCCTGTTCATTAAGGCTACTTCCTGGTATTCTTTCTGATATTACTGTATTAGCCAGGTGCTTCCATTTCAGGTGCCGTAGGTTGAAGTCCCCAAGCAGGATGATGTTCGGAGCTGGATTTGTGAGGTTTTCCAAGCAGTGTTCTACTTTCATTAGTTGGTCTTTAAACTGCTGAGGGTTTGCCTCCGGTGACTTATATACAAGGACAATAACTACTTTATAATCTCTATTTTGATTATCTAGATTATGCAATATATCCACCGGTTCAAAACGTCAATATTACTCACCAACACACTCGCACTTGACCATGTGTGAGTCACTGTGGAGGAGCACAAACACCAGCATCTCACTTGGCTCAAAACTACAACTG
>WNGS01008769.1:181023-196980 GCA_020271785.1 Procambarus virginalis
CCATATGAGTGAAGATCTAAATGATAAATATATATGATTGACTAATTTGTTTCCTAAAACTTCTTATTTTGAAAGCTAGAGTGGAGAGCCCCCCCCCCTGAGCTTACTGACTTAAAGGTTCTTGCAAGTACAAGTACATGATTCCAGTTAATACATGCTAACATTTGATAACAGCTTAAAGTACAGACAAGTTCTATTCCTTGTCTTATAGTTAACTAACTTGAATGGATGGTGGCAGCAACTTTCATCCTTCAACCTTTCTATCTTTCACCTATTCCAGCACTCTTACTTTCTACTATACTATATTTCCTCCTTGAACTCAGTCTCTCCCTCTCATCCTAACTCTTTCCCTGACCATTCCTTCCTCACACCTCCCTCACTCTTCTCTACCTCCCTCACACCTCCCTCACTCTTCTCTACCTCCCTCACACCTCCCTCACTCTTCTCTACCTCCCTCACTCTTCTCTACCTCCCTCACTCTTCTCTACCTCCCTCACTCTTCTCTACCTCCCTCACTCTTCTCTACCTCCCTCACCCCATGTCCCACACTTCTTCATTCTTCATTTCTTTCCATTTCGTTTTCCGATACATTACACATGGTGTTAGGCCTATGGAGATACTAAGGTCATCCTAATAGTTTACTGAGCCACCAGCAAGTTGACTTTAACCCTAAACATAGTCCAGGACAAGAGTAAACTCTCAATGTATATTCAAGGAAACAAGCAGTTTACACCTTGCTGTAACACATGTCCTTGTGTTAGATATCTTACACATGTCCTTGTGTTAGATATCTTACTGATGACGCCTCAAGAAATATATCCCAGCATGAACACTTAGGTAACCCATTCCTGTTGTTGTACACTGTCTTAGTAAACCTTAACTTCAGTGTCTTCTGCTGAGGAGGTAATCCTGAGGTTATCTTGAGATGATTATCGGGGCTTAGCGTCCCCGCGGCCCGGTCCTCGACCAGGCCTCCTTTTTGTTACACACCCCTAGGAAGCAACCCGTAGCAGCTGTCTAACTCCCAGGTACCTATATACTACTAGGTGAACAGAGGGCATCAGGGTGAAAGAAACTCAGCCCATTTGTTTCCGGCTCCACCGGGGATCGAACCAGGAACCTCAGGACTACGAATCCTGAGCGTTGTCCACTCAGGTGTCAGACCCCTGTACACATCTTATAATATATACATAATAATAGGAGGACCTATTATTAATTTAATTCATGTGCAAATAATGCATTAAAGAGCCATCTCATCATACAAATATTTTCTCTACACTTACTCTTCTTTTTGGATTGAAATGACATTTTTTGTCTTATTTTCTTATGGTGATTTCATTGACTAATTCTTGCTTGTGTTCCTTACCCAGTTGTTCCACTAACCTGTATGTGGAGTGTGTCAGGTTAATAGTAACTGTGATCACCCGTTAACTTGTAACATTTCTCTCTTAATGAGAGACATTGACTAATTACTGCTAGTGTAGTATTTTCTACCTTTAAGGATCAACATTTATATAAGTAGCAGTAATCTATTGTTTTATTCAGCAAAAGGCTGCACCACTGTATCACTGTATCACTGGACCACTGGACCACTGTATCACTGTATCACTGGACCACTGTATCACTGCACCACTGCACCACTGTATCACTGTATCACTGGACCACTGTATCACTGGACCACTGTATCATTGTATCACTATATCACTGCACCACTGTATCACTGGACCACTGTATCACTGTATCACTGCACCACTGTATCACTGTATCACTGTATCACTGCACCACTGTATCACTGCATCACTGTATCACTGCACCACTGTATCACTGTATCACTGTATCACTGCACCACTGCACCACTGTATCACTGTATCATTGCACCGTAGGGAGACTTCATTATTGTATCACTGTACCACTGTATCACTGCACCACTGGACCACTGTATCACTGGACTACTGCACCACTGTATCACTGTATCACTGGACTACTGCACCACTGTATCACTGCACCACTGCACCACTGTATCACTGTATCACTGCACCACTGTATCACTGTACCACTGTATCACTGCACCACTGTATCACTGGACTACTGCACCACTGTATCACTGGACCACTGCACCACTGTATCACTGCATCATTGCACCGTAGGGAGACTTCATTAATGTATCACTGCACCACTGGACCACTGCACCACTGTATCACTGCACCACTGGACCACTGCACCACTGTATCACTGCACCACTGGACCACTGCACCACTGGACCACTACACCACTGAATCACTGCACCACTGAATCACTGCACCAATGTAACCCTGTAACCCTAAAGCACTCTATCCCTGTTTCATTGTACCACTGTACCACTGTATCATTACTCAGATGTAACACTGTACCATTGATCACTGCATCAATATATCACTGAACACTGTATCACTGAACTACACCACTGATCCCTGAATCATTATAATCACTGAACCAGTGTATCATAGTATCAATATCACTGTATCACTGTCTTTCTGTATCGCTGTATCACTGTCTTTCTGTACCACTGTATCACTGTCTTTCTGTACCACTGTACCACTGTCTTTCTGTACCACTGTACCACTGTATCACTGTCTTTCTGTACCACTGTACCACTGTATCACTGTCTTTCTGTACCACTGTACCACTGTCTTTCTGTACCACTGTATCACTGTCTTTATGTGCCACTGTATCACTGTCTTTCTGTACCACTGTATCACTGTCTTTATGTGCCACTGTATCACTGTCTTTCTGTACCACTGTACCACTGTATCACTGTCTTTCTGTACCACTGTATCACTGTCTTTATATACCACTGTATCACTGTCTTTATATACCACTGTATCACTGTCTTTCTGTACCACTGTACCACTGTATCACTGTCTTTCTGTACCACTGTATCACTGTCTTTCTGTACCACTGTACCACTGTCTTTATATACCACTGTATCACTGTCTTTATATACCACTGTATCACTGTCTTTCTGTACCACTGTACCACTGTATCACTGTCTTTCTGTACCACTGTATCACTGCCTTTCTGTACCACTGTATCACTGTCTTTCTGTACCACTGTACCACTGTCTTTATATACCACTGTATCACTGTCTTTATATACCACTGTATCACTGTCTTTCTGTACCACTGTACCACTGTATCACTGTCTTTCTGTACCACTGTATCACTGTCTTTCTGTACCACTGTACCACTGTCTTTATATACCACTGTATCACTGTCTTTATATACCACTGTATCACTGTCTTTCTGTACCACTGTACCACTGTATCACTGTCTTTCTGTACCACTGTATCACTGCCTTTCTGTACCACTGTATCACTGTCAACTGTACCACTGTATCACTGTCAACTGTACCATTGTATCAAAGAACCACTATAAAACTGGAACAATGAATCACTAAACCAATGTGCCACTGTATCACTTATCCGCTGTATCAACGCACCAATGCACCTTTGTATCACTGCGCCACTGTATCACTAAACTACTGTATCGCTGCACCACTGTATCACCCTACTGCTGCATTATTGTACCACTGCATCACTGTATCACTGTACCAAAGTTTATCTATACCACTGTATCATTTACACTACACGAGTTACATTTCTGTATCACTGTATCACTATATACTACACTAGATACATATCATTGATAACCGACGATACATATCATTGTTTACGGACGATACATATCATTGTTTACGGACGATACATATCAGTGTTTATGAACAATACATATCATTGTTTATGGACGATACATATCAGTATTTATGAACGATACATATCAGTGTTTATGAACAATACATATCATTGTTTATGGACGATACATATCAGTGTTTATGAACGATACATATCAGTGTTTATGAACGATACATATCATTGTTTACCGACGATACATATCATTGTTTATGAACGATACATATCATTGTTTATGGACGATATATATCAGTGTTTATGAACGATACATATCAGTGTTTATGAACGATACATATCATTGTTTACCGACGATACATATCATTGTTTATGAACGATACATATCAGTGTTTATGAACGATACATATCAGTGTTTATGAACGATACATATCAGTGTTTATGAACGATACATATCAGTGTTTATGGACGATACATATCAGTGTTTATGAACAATACATATCATTGTTTACCGACGATACATATCATTGTTTACCGACGATACATATCATTGTTTATGAACGATACATATCAGTGTTTATGAACGATACATATCAGTGTTTATGAACAATACATATCATTGTTTACCGACGATACATATCATTGTTTATGAACGATACATATCAGTGTTTATGAACGATACATATCATTGTTTATGAACGATACATATCAGTGTTTATGAACAATACATATCAGTGTTTATGAACGATACATATCAGTGTTTATGAACGATACATATCAGTGTTTATGAACGATACATATCAGTGTTTATGAACAATACATATCATTATTTATGGACGATACATATTAGTGTTTATGAACGATACATATCAGTGTTTATGAACAATACATATCATTGTTTATGAACGATACATATCAGTGTTTATGGACGATACATATCAGTGTTTATGAACGATACATATCAGTGTTTATGGACGATACATATCAGTGTTTATGGACGATACATATCAGTGTTTATGAACGATACATATCAGTGTTTATGGACGATACATATCAGTGTTTATGAACGATACATATCAGTGTTTATGGACGATACATATCAGTGTTTATGGACGATACATATCAGTGTTTATGAACAATACATATCATTGTTTATGGACGATACATATCAGTGTTTATGAACGATACATATCAGTGTTTATGGACGATACATATCAGTGTTTATGAACGATACATATCAGTGTTTATGGACGATACATATCAGTGTTTATGAACGATACATATCAGTGTTTATGAACGATACATATCAGTGTTTATGGACGATACATATCAGTGTTTATGAACAATACATATCAGTGTTTATGAACGATACATATCAGTGTTTATGAACGATACATATCAGTGTTTATGAACGATACATATCAATGTTTAAGGTAAATAAAGTATGTAAACACCAAGGAGGACAACAAACAGTTAAACACAAAATGGTGTTGACAAACACCAGGAGTGGCGAGGATATGGCTGCTGGACTTCACTCCCAACACGTGTATGACAATGGTGATGGGAGAGGAAGGTGGTCACGTGATCTCTACAGCATCAGGCACAGGCAACTACACCAGTCGGGGAGAACGGGAGAGAGAGACAGAGAGAGAGAGAGAGAGAGAGAGAGAGAGAGAGAGAGAGAGAGAGAGAGAGAGAGAAGGATTTGGGAGTTCATATAATTCAAACACAAGCTCCACATGAACACATAAACGGGATATCAGCAGCAAAGTATGCGACGCTGGTAAACATTAGAACTTCGCTTAAAAATGTAAACCAGGACTCTTTCAAGGCAATCTAGACAGCCTTTGTTAGACCAATATTTGAATATACTGCAACAGCCTGACTTTACCACCTTACTAACTACAAAACCAAACTTGAACAAGTAAAATGCTTAACACCAAGATTAATGTCACAACTGAGAGTGATAAGTTATCACGATTAGTTACGGGAACAACCAAGAAAGACAGAAGACACAGAATGAATATGATCGCAACATACAAGATCCTGAGGGAAACTGACAAGGAGAACAAGGTTAGCGTCTTTAAAGTGAGAAAAAGTGTGATGAGAGTGTAAACTGAGATGCAAATAAAAACACAAATGAGTCCAAGAAATGTAAAGCAGTTGTCATACCCTGTACGGGTGGTCATCAAGTGGAATGTACTGGAAGAAGAAGTTGTGAAAGCCACCTCCAGCCACAACTTGAAGGCCAGACTCGACAAAGAGTGTAAACGACGGAGTATATATGTTCACCTTTAAGTTTGTTCAAGTTGTTCATGAGTGAGGCCGGTGTTGGTGGTGGTCCCGGGCGTTTGTGCTTCTGTGTAGTGTCCCTCTGTCTTATTGTCCCTCTTTATGTCTGTATGTTACTGTGTCTGTCTCGTGGTCTCCGTCTCTCGTTCAGTCTGCCTCTCTCTCTCTCTGTCTCGTGGTCTCCGTCTCTCTCTCTCTGTAAGAGTCATGTGAGAGAAGAATGGTAATATGTGATTGATGGGTCAAGGTGAGATATATATCATCCTCTAAATCATTACTCACTTTCCATGGAGTATTTCTAAATGTTCCACAGCGTCTAGTTCTCCCCTGGGACTATTTGTTCTCCTCCTCCTCCTCCTCCTGTTTCTCTTCCCTCTCCTCCTGCTTCTCTTCCCTGCTTCCCTCCTGTTTCTAGTGTCATGCTCCTCACCACCACGTGCTTCAGTAAACAAAGAGTCATCAATGTGATGGTCTTCAGAATGTTTGCGTGTTAAGTGATCGTCACTTCCTGTACACATGTTCACTATGTTCAACAACATCATTTTATCCCCCTACTGGAATTTATACTCAGTAAATGCCACCAGGAAAGGTATACTATCATCTCTAACATTTTCTAAACGTGTGATATTCGAGAATGAATATCAATTGAAAAAAAGTCAATCAATTGTGCCAAAAAAATAATAAAGGTTTCTAAATCAAAATCAGAGGTAAGCCATTCATCACTTTCTGTGTAACAATACGGTCATGCCAGCACTGTCAGCCTTGAAGAGGGATATTCATTCTTATCTTTACCAACAGAATCCGAAAATGGTTGAAAAATGGTCTTGGAGGCGCTGGGTGAGACAGTGATGGGTAACGCTGAGAAATATCGTGGGAGATGGATTAATAAAAGTGAGATATAGAGTGGGTGGAAGGACAGAAGAGAACGAGAGCGTAATAAAAGAGAGTAGAAGAGGCAAAGCACAGTTAAAAGAGCTGGCTGAGAGCAAGAGAACAAGAGGAAAAAAAAGAGGTGATGTTATTACCGTGTTAAATGTTTCTTTTATTATTAAATCTGTCCACACCAGGACAGCTTTTGCCTCACAGGACTGTTGACTGACCTACCCACTGACGTCGTGAGGTCAGTCAGTGATGTAACGATCGCCGTTACATCACCTCACGCTTAACACACCCACAAACTGACGTGGTTCATCAATCGGAAAAACTAATGACCGTTTTTTCTTCAGTAGTATGGAACAAACATAAAACACTTTTTAACGCTACACGGCGTTAAAAAGTGTTGTGAGTTAGAGAGAATAGTGAAGAGCGTTTGTGTGGGTCCTGGCGGAGTGGCCTCCTGGTGTGGCTCCGTAAACCCTGAAGCAGAGACTAAACCAAGAGTGAGAAGGCAGCACAAGTAGCATTAACAGACCATGAGTCACAATAACGGGGCTGAAGATATGATGACCAAGCCACACACCAGAAGATGGAGGAGATGATGACGTGTCGGTCCGTTCTGGACCATTATCAGGTCATCCCACGACGTGATAATGGTCCAGGAGGGACGGACACGTCGTCGCGTCTCCACCATGTGAGTGGTGGCGTGGTCATCAGCAGCATTAGAGAAGTGACCAACATGTTACAGGTGGTGAAGATAAAGGCACAAGTGGGGACAATATCAACACAAAAGGTCGTCAAGACTGTAACAACATGACTGGTATTTGTTTGTTCACTTAAATAGATTCACTCTACTGTCCATCTACTTGGGCTGGACGGTAGAGCGACGGTCTCGCTTCATGCAGGTCGGCGTTCAATCCCCGACCCTCCAAGTGGTTGGGCACCATTCCTTCCCCCCGTCCCATCCCAAAACCTTATCCAAATGCTATATAGTCGTAATGGCTTGGTGATTTCCCCTGATAATTCCCTCCCTCACTTAAATAGACTCCTCTCCAATAGCGTCTCCAAGTAGCACTGTAAACCGCACACTTAGACAGTCCTCCTTGCCTCTCTGGCAGCTGAACACCTCCAAGACGTCCACAACCTTCAGCCTTTCTATTGAATTCAACAATGTGTAACTTATGACCTTTAAAATACCCTAACTAAGGCAAAAGAAAATAATAAGGAGGAAGATAATAGGACAAAGGAAACTGCATTGAAGATGGCGTGGGGAGGAGAACTCAAAGTCCCCACTAATGCGATGACACCCTGTGTAGATAGGCATCAATCACTATAGATGCACACGTGTAGCATCACACAAATCATCGTTCACCATATAAACGCCCAGATGGAGTTACGCTGCAGAGGTAGATGGATGGCACACGTGTGTAATGAAGTAAGGGCGAAGAGGTAGAATGGCCTATTAACATAGCTCGAGTGCATGGTGGAATTGTGTAAAATCCTAGTTTGTGTCTCGGAGAGGCTGCAGATCCAAGAAAATTCAGTAGAATTTCTGGTTGCAATTCTTATACCATGTCGTAGTGCAGTCGATTAAGGCAGAGTCTGGGATGCCCTCGGATGTAGGTTCGAATCCTCGTCACGGCCCTTGTGGATTTGTTCATTTGATACATCACGCTATTGTGATTTCTGTGTGTAATGCACTCCCATGAACATTATATTGTAGAATGTCCCATACTGACTGACTTTCGCCCCTTCTGGGCTGAGGTATGCTGAACTCTGTAAATATTATATGAATACTGGAACACTTGATGATATATTGGACTTGTACCCACGATTGACTATTCATACACCTGTTATACAATGTACCTATGTACTGTACCTATGCAATATGTAATACATCTGTTATACAATGCATGTATCTTCAACCTGAGCTTGTAAAAGCATTTTAATCACCTTCAGTGGTTGAGTCGAGGAAGGCAGTTCACCTTGGGCAGTCCTGAACTCTTGACTTGGTCCTGTGTGAGGACTAAGTGGCCGCCGTCGGTTAGAGCAGTGTGTTAGCTGCTGATGTATGCAGTGTTGTATGGGCCGACGTACCCGGGATTGGCCAGTAAGAGTTACGAGACGACAATGGTGCATCTGTCGAGAAGTTCTGCTAGCAAGCCGATAGAGACTTCTGCCAGAGTGTTAACTACCCCTGTATGTGATTGTTTGAGACCCTTGTCAGCGTGTGGCTGAAACCCTCTGCCAGTGTGTATGTGGAGAGTGGAGGTGGGGTATTGACACACTGTGGCCATACGGCGTGTGTGGACTGGCACATATTGAGGAAGGTGAACTCGCCGGTGTTTGCCATTAGGAGTGGACGACGTGTACCTGGAAAGTGGATTCAGTGGGATTGATGAATACTGCCGTTGTATTGTGTCCTGTGTGAAAGAGAAACTATTGTAAATAGGTGTAGTAATACTTTCATTTAATATATATATAGTGGTGAAGGTGTTAATATATTGGTGAAGGTAATTGTGTATTGCTTATCCTCCACCTTTTTATTCATTGCACTACTACTTGACACGGTCAGTTCTTGAAAGCTTACCACCAACTTGGGGTTGAATATTGAGGAAAGGTTATAACAGCAAGAACCCGGTTACTGGCCCGAAGTGGCCGTAACATAATTGGCATCCCCAGCGGGATCTGACTCCTTGTCAAGTAAGTTTGATAGAATTGGTTAAGTAGTTAATGCAATCCCCGTGTATAGATCCCCCGTTTCATGTATAAGTGTTAACTGTAGTTCGGTTTCGGTGTCGGAAAATAGTGCAGTGTCACGTATTGTGTGATTCACATGTTGAGGTCCTCTCAAAGGTGGAAAGCAGTTAAAAACCAACGGAAAGGAAGAAAGTGAAGTGCAGAGAAAGAGGGAAAGTGTTATGGCTTCCACTGAAAAGGAAAACCAGGGAATTGATGGCGAGACTGACCAAGATGAACTTAATATAAGCTTCTTAACAGTGAAAATGCATGAGTTATAAATCCGTCGTGAAATAGAGTGAAAAAACGTAGATTTAAAAAGTGAGAGAGAGAGAGAGACAAGAGAGGGAAATAGAAATGAAACTATTGGAAATAGAAAGAGAAGAAAGGAGAGAAGAGCGAGAAAGGCAACACTAATTGGAAGTGCTAAGATTAAGTGATAGGATGGAAACCAGTGGTTTTCGACCCAGTGTAGAACATTAAAATGGTTCCCAAGTTCAACGAAAAGGAAGTTTTAAATTTCTTTGCTGCTTTTGAGAAGGTAGCTGCATTATTGGATTGACCAAGAGAGAATTGGGACATTATGATCCAATCGGTGCTGACTGGAAAAGCCCAAACCGCGCACTCCACACTGTCGGTAGACGACTAGTGATTACGACACAGTCAAGAAGGTGGTGGTGATGGCTTACCAGTTGGTGCCTGAAGCATACAGGCAGAAGTTCTGCAACCTGAAGAAGACATCAGAGCACACCTGTACGGAGTTTGTGTGTATTAAGGAGCCGCTGTTTTATGAATGGTGTGCGTCTCATAAGGTGGAGACCAAAGAACAACTTGAACCACTCATTTTATTAGCAGATTACAAAGAATGTTTGTCTGGTGATCTGAAGACATACTTGGAGGAGCAGCAGGTAGGGACCTTGGGTGCTGAAGCCACTATGGCTAAAGAATATATTCTAACACATCGGCTCTCTACTAAGTATGTTCTAAAGAGCTACTCGAAATCATTTGTAAAGCACAAGCCGGAAGAGGAAAGAACCGTCCCACATAGTGCCGTGAAGACCCAGGTAGTCCAAGTAGTCCAAAACGGATTAGTCCTAGGAGAGACATAGTGTGTTGGACCTGCAGGCAGAAAGGGCACATAGCTGCTAAGTGTCGAGGTAGGGCGGGTAACGACCCGCACAGGGAGGTTATGCTGGCGAGTTGAGTGACACCACCAGTAGACACCCAGTCTCTAGGGATGGATAGAGAGAAACCAGGATTTTTTGCCCCTTACATTTCGAGAAGGTATGTGTCGAGTGATCAGACAGGCAGGTTTGTAGTGAGTCTTGGAGATAGTGGAGCAGCCCAGTCTCTGATTTCGAGAAACTTGTTACCCAAGGAAGTGCGTAGTGATGGGAAACAAAGTGTTATTTTAGATGGGTTTCCCTCGATGTGGTACGTTGCCTTCTTAGTAGAAGTACACATGGAATCGCCATGTTACAGTGGCAAGTGTATACTGGCAGTAGTGGATCATCTTCCTATAGAGGGGGGATAGAGGTCATGCTGGCCAACGACTTGGTGACGGGATTGGACAGTAAGCCAACCCGTCCTCTTAAAAAGAACGTCACTTTTGGCTCGTATGCGCGATATGGCCAAATTTGGACGTAATTTGAAATGAAATCGACTCACAAAAGTGACGTTCTGTTCCGTTTCTATTTGAGTCGTCCGGCGTACGCGCAGTGGTTATGAGAGGACACTTTAAATTAACGTTTTTCATAACGTTTTGAAACTTTATGAGAATTTCCTGCCCATCTAACCTATCAGAGGACCCTTAACTTACTGTTGTTGAAAAAAAAATCCTAAATTTATTTTCATATTTTTTTCATTTTCAAATTACGTCCAAATTCAGCCATACGGGCAAACGGCCAAATGCGACGTTCTTTTTAAGAGGACAGGTTGAGTAAGCATCCCATGATTGGTGACGATCCGCCTGAAGAGATGGTAAGAACTGTAGTAGCAGAGCATGCCAGATCCCAGGCAGAGACGCATTAAGAATTAAAAGAATTGTTCAACCCTACATCTACCCCATAGGATGTGAGAGAGCACTCCAGCGAACTCTCCTGACTCTACTCGCGATCCGGGTATTGGACTAGTGCAACAGGGATAACTGAGCCAGGGGGACCCCAAGATCAAGCATCCACAGACACCCTAGAGTCTGGCACGATGGCAGGTAACCTGCACTTGCGGAAGGATGAGGTGCGGTGTCCAAGGAACCGACCAAAGACTCCCAGACGTCAGAGGTATGTGCACAGATTCTCGTGCCCTCCATGTTCCAAACCAGGTTGATGGAAACAGCCCATTATGGACATTGCAGGCTTGTGAAAGTTATTCATCGCTTAGCCAAATGTTTCTTGTGTGTATTTTGTATTTTCCTCATGTTTGCAATGAAAGAGGTGACCAAGAACCAGTTTTTTTATTATTATTATTTTTCTACCACAGACGTGGCCACACATTCACAATGCTAAGCAGCATATATACATTTCTTCTGTCCTCCATGGACAGGGTTAGAGATGTGTTAAAGATATAGTTCGAGGGTTTATTGAACAATCAACCACAGAAGGTGATTCGGTGCTTTTAAAATGCTAAGCTAACATACATACGTAAATACATAGATACACAGATTTACGTATGCCCTACATAAAGTGTTCGATGTGTCTTTTACATACTATCATTAATGTGCATTTACAAAGGTGAAATGTAATTCTGATAAGCTTCCATATATACTTTATACACATACATATACATACACACACACACACATATACGTACATATGCATATATGCATACTGAATATATGCATACTGCTATAGTGACACTGTAACACACACACACACACATGCATTCACATACATTTGTCTCTTTTACTGTGACAGGGTGAGATAGCTGATAGAGAAACTAGTGTGCAATTAAACACTTTGATGATAGCACACGTAAGCATGGTGGAGCGATATCAGGGACAAGACACTCACCCGATGATGATTGTGGATGGAGGAAGGGTCCGAAAGGTGATTGAGGGTGTTGGTGACACAAGAAATGTTTTAGTGAGTGACCGTTCTCCACAGGTTGACGTCCTTCATGCAACTAGTGGACCTAGAGCCAACGTTGTAAGGAATGGTGGCAACCCTGAAGTTATAAGAGTGAATGCACTCTTCATTAGTGCACAGACAGTCACTGTGGGAATACGCGCGAACCTAGTCATCGGTCAAAGCATTTGTAACGCTGTAACAGCTAGGGTGAGAGTGACGCCCTAGGGACACTGTAACAGATAGGGAGAGAGTGACACTGTAACAGCTAGGGTGAGTGACGCCCTAGGGTGAGTGACGCCCTAGGGTGAGTGACGCCTTAGGGACACTGTAACAGCTAGGGTCAGAGTGACACCCTAGGGACACTATAACAACTAGGGTGAGTGACGCCCTAGGGACACTGTAACAGCTAGGGTGAGAGTGACGCCCTAGGGACACTGTAACAGCTAGGGTGAGAGTGACACTGTAACAGCTAGGGTGAGTGACGCCCTAGGGTGAGTGACGCCCTAGGGACACTGTAACAGCTAGGGTCAGAGTGACACCCTAGGGACACTATAACAACTAGGGTGAGAGTAACGCCCTAGGGACGCTGTAACAGGCCAGGGTGAGAGTGACACCCTAGGGACACTGCAACAGCTTGGGTGGAAGTGACGCCCTAGGGACACTGTAACAGCTAGGGTGAGAGTGACGCCCTAGGGACACTGTAACAGCTAGAGAGAGAGTGACGCCCTAGGGACACTGTAACAGCTAGGGTGAGAGTGACTCCTTAGGGACACTGTAACAGCTAGGGTGAGAGTGACGCCCTAGGGACACTGTAACAGCTAGGGTGAGAGTGACACCCTAGGACACTGTAACAGCTAGGGTGAGAGTGACTCCTTAGGGACACTGTAACAGCTAGAGAGAGAGTGACGCCCTAGGGACACTGTAACAGCTAGGGTGAGAGTGACGCCCTAGGGACACTGTAACAGCTAGGGTGAGAGTGACGCCCTAGGGACACTGTAACAGCTAAATGTGGAAAATACTGGAGGGCCAGGTCCCAAATCTACACAGTAAAATAACAACGTACTGGAGTGAACGATATGGAAGAAAATGCAAGATTGAACCAGTGAAGAGCAGAGGTGCCATAGGCACAATCAGAGAACACTGTATAAACATCAGAGGTCCGCGGTTGTTCAACGTCCTCCCAGCGACTATAAGAATATTGCCGGAACAACCGTGGACATTTTCAGAGAAACTGGACTGTTTCCTAAGAGAAGTCCCGGGTCAGCCGGGCTGTGGTGGGTATGTGGCTCTGCGGGCCGCTCCAAGCAACAGCCTGGTGGATCAAACTCTCACAAGTCGAGCCTGGCCTCGGGCCGGGCTGGGGAGTAGAAGAACTCCCAGACCCCATCAACCAGGGTCAACCAGGGCTAGGGAGAATAACGCCCTAGGGACACTGTAACAGCTAGGGTGAGAGTGACGCCCTAGGGACACTGTAACAGCTAGGGTGAGTGACGCCCTAGGGACACTAACAGCTAGGGTGAGTGACGCTCTAGGTGAGAGGGTGACGCGAAGCTATTACGACTAAGGGGTCAGGAAAGAATTTGGGATGGGACGGGGGGGGGGGGTAGAAATGTTGCCCAACCACTAGGACGGTCGGGGATTGAACGCCAATCTGCATGAATCGAGACCGTCGCTCTACCGTCCAGCCCAAGTGGTTATTAGGAGCGAGAGCTTCTTCCCGTTGATGTATGCAAACTCCACCGCTGGAGGACGGTGGCGCTGCAGGCATGTTGATAATACATTTGATACATGCAAATTTTATCCACAGTTTACATACAAATTACTGTTGAATTTTAGGAGAGGAACCACATAGATGATGTATGCGGAGAATATTTCAGTAGGTGTCCTGTAATCAGTGTTAGAGGGCAAGAGTTTCTCGGGACAATCACGGGAAATACATAGTTCTCATGCCAAAAAATCGTAACCTCTCCAGGAGGAGGAATCATACCCTAACAGCTGAACAGTATGTGGAGAAAATGTTGACTCGCGAGTCTACTACACAAACTCCATTATGAGAGGTGGAGGCTCTCCAGAGACCGTCGTTCCTTACGTGACAGCATTATGAGACCCGTTGTGAACATCTGAGATTGTCCCTCCCTCGGGAAGATGTCGTGACGAGGCCCTTGAGCGGTGGATAAACAGTCCTTTATTCTTCCTATAACTATTCATGGGGGTTCTGTTAAGCCAGTTAAGAGTCAGGAAATCGGTCTTACCCTACTTTGTTATTGAAGAAACGTTTACAGCGTTGTTATCCTTAAGTAGGCTTTAGATTTATTTTTGTCAATACAATTGACAAAAATTGTGCTCTAGTATCGTATATATGTATAATTGTTGCAACTGTAATGCTGGATACATCGGGAGTTCCATTCTGAACTTTAAGATTAGGATGCTTGAGCACCGGAGTATCATTCAGGACTGGATTACCATTATTCAAACCAGCATTCTCGGAGATTAGAAATCATTGTCATGAGTTGAATCATTCTCTGCTGGAATCCGATTTAAACATTCTAGACACTTGTATGAATGGCCAGTCGGATTTGAGAATAGTGGAATCCTTATATATCAGGGAGCTGCGGCCTCTGTTAGATAACAACCTTTTGGCTGTCCAACTGTAAACTGCATAATGCATAGTTGGCATTGTATTTTGATTTATAGTCTAAGCTGGGTTTTTTTCATATTTGTTAGTTTACCATGATTTGCATTTTTTTGTTTGCTTATTTCAAGTTTATATATAGTATATTCTTATGATTATTTAATTTAGACGTACAATAAATTTTTTAGTGGTTAGCTTTATTTGATATTTATGATTTCTATAAGGTTTTGGCAAGTATTTTGCAATTGGTTTCTAGTTTCTTTTCGTTTTAAAAAAAATTGTAAGTGTGGAGTCATTATTATAATTGTTGTATTAGTGTTGATTATCCACGTGATAATTATCGAGTTTCACTTCATGTGATCACTTTACGAAAGTTTAACAGTGTGTTTTGTCCTATTAGTAATTTTTATTATTATTATTTGAATTAGCTTTTATTATCTATGTGATAGCTATGATGTTTTATTCTCTTTGATAACTTTAAGTAAGCTTAAGTGTTTTGTTTCATAACCGGTGTCGTTTGTTGTCCCTTTTCTTCTGATAGATAATTTTGTTCAGTATGAGCTCTTTGTTTCCAACTTATTTTATTGTGACTTCTGTTTTTCTTTTAGATCTCATGATGAATACGAGAAGTATTCGAAACGTCATACTTTTTTAAGTAAAGAATCTTGAAC
>WNGS01008769.1:197980-209845 GCA_020271785.1 Procambarus virginalis
CTTATCCAAATGCTATATAGTCGTAATGGCTTGGTGATTTCCCCTGATAATTCCCTCCCTCACTTAAATAGACTCCCTCTCCAATAGCGTCTCCAAGTAGCACTGTAAACCGCACACGTAGACAGTCCTCCTTGCCTGTCTGGCAGCTGAACACCTCCAAGACGTCCACAACCTTCAGCCTTTCTATTGAATTCAACAATGTGTAACTTATAACCTCTAAAATACCCTAAGGCAAAAGAAAATAATAAGGAGGAAGATAATAGGACAAAGGAAACTGCATTGAAGATGGCGTGGGGAGGAGAACTCAAAGTCCCCACTAATGCGATGGCACCCTGTGTAGATAGGCATCAATCACTGTAGATGCACACGTGTAGCATCACACAAATCATCGTTCACCATATAAACGCCCAGATGGAGTTACGCTGCAGAGGTAGATGGATGGTACACGTGTGTAATGAAGTAAGGGCGAAGAGGTAGAACGGCCTATTAACATAGCTCGAGTGCATGGGGGAATTGTGTAAAATCCTAGTTTGTGTCTTGGAGAAGCTGCAGATCCAAGAAAATTCAGTAGAATTTCTGGTTGCAATTCTTATACCATGTCGTAGCGCAGTCGATTAAGGCAGAGTCTTGGATGCCCTCGGACGTAGGTTCGAATCCTCGTCACGGCCCTTGTGGATTTGTTCATTTGATACATCACGCTATTGTGATTTCTGTGTGTAATGCACTCCCATGAACATTATATTGTAGAATGTCCCGTACTGACTGACTTTCGCCCTTCTGGGCTGAGGTATGCTGAACTCTGTAAATATTATATGAATACTGGAACACTTGATGATATATTGGACTTGTACCCAAGATTGACTATTCATACACCTGTTATACAATGTACCTATGTACTGTACCCATGCAATATGTAATACATCTGTTATACAATGCATGTACCTTCAACCTGAGCTTGTAAAAGCATCTTAATCACCTTCAGTGGTTGAGTCGAGGAAGGCAGTTTCACCTTGGGTAGTCCTGAACTCTTGACTTGGTCCTGTGTGAGGACTAAGTGGCCGCCGTCGGTTAGAGCAGTGTGTTAGCTGCTGATGTATGCAGTGTTGTATGAACCGACGTACCCGGGATTGGCCAGTAAGAGTTACGAGACGACAGTGGTGCATCTGTCGAGAAGTTCAGCTAGCAAGCCGATAGAGACTTCTGCCAGTGTTAACTACTCCTGTATGTGATTGTTTGAGACCCTTGTCAGCGTGTGGCTCAAACCCTCTGCCAGTGTGTATGTGGAGAGTGGAGGTGGGTTATTGACACATTGTGGCGATACGATGTGTGTGTGGACTGGCCCATATTGAGGAAGGTGAACTCGCCGGTGTTTGCCATTAGGAGTGGACGACGTGTACCTGGAAAGTGGATTCAATGGGATTGATGAATACAGCCGTTGTATTGTGTCCTGCGTGAAAGAGAAACTATTGTAAATAGGTGTAGTAATACTTTAATTTAATATATATATAGTGGTGAAGGTGTTAATATATTGGTGAAGGTAATTGTGTATTACTTATCCTCCACCTTTTTATTCATTGCACTACTACTTGACACAGTCAGTTCTTGAAAGCTTACCACCAACTTGGGGTTGAATATTGAAGGAAAGGTTATAACAGCAAGAACCCGGTTACTGGCCCGAAGTGGCCGTAACATAATTGGCATCCCCAGCGGGATCCGACTCCTTGTCAAGTAAGTTTGATAGAATTGGTTAAGTAGTTAATGCAATCCCCTTGAATTGATCCCCCGTTTCGTGTACAAGTGTTAAGTGAAGTTCGGTTTTCGGTGTCGGAAAATAGTGCAGTGTCACGTGATTGTGTGATTCACATGTTGAGGTCCTCTCAAAGGTGGAAAAGCATTTAAAAACCATCGGAAAGGAAGAAAGTGAAGTGCAGAGAAAGAGGGAAAGTGTTATGGCTTCCACTGAAAAGGAAAACCAGGGAATTGATGGTGAGACTGACCAAGATGAACTTAATATAAGCTTCTTAACAGTGAAAATGCATGAGTTAGAAATCCGTCGTGAAATAGAGTGGAAAAACGTAGATTTAGAAAGAGAGAGAGAGAGAGAGAGAAGAGAAAAAGAAAAAGCTAGAACACGAGAGAGAGACAAGAGAGGGAAATGGAAATGAAACTATTGGAAATAGAAAGAGAAGAAAGGAGAGAAGAGTGAGAAAGGCAACACGAATTGGAAGTGCTAAATTAAGTGATAGGATGGAAACCAGTGGTTTCGACCCAGTGCAGAACATTAAAATGGTTCCTAAGTTCAACGAAAAGGAAGTTTCAAATTTCTTTGCTGCTTTTGAGAAGGTAGCTGCATTATTGGATTGACCAAGAGAGAATTGGGCCATTATGATCCAATCCGTGCTGACTGAAAAGCCCAAACCGCGCACTCCACACTGTCGTTAGATGACTAGTGATTACGACGCAGTCAAGAAGGTGGTGCTGATGACTTACCAGTTGGTGCCTGAAGCATACAGGCAGAAGTTCTGCAACCTGAAGAAGACATCAGAGCACACCTGTACGGAGTTTGTGTGTATTAAGGAGCCGCTGTTTTATGAATGGTTCACATCTCATAAGGTGGAGACCAAAGAACAACTTGAACCACTCATTTTATGAGCAGATTTCAAAGAATGTTTGTCTGGTGATCTGAAGACATACTTGGAGGAGCAGCAGGTAGAGACCTTGGGTTCTGAAGCCACTATGGCTAAAGAATATATTCTAGCACATTGGCTCTCTACTAAGTATGTTCTAAAGAGCTACTCGAAATCATTTGTGAAGCATAAGCCAGAAGAGGAAAGAACTGTCCCACATAGTGGCGTGAAGACCCAGGTAGTCTAAGTAGTCCAAAACGGATTAGTCCTAGGAGAGACATAGTGTGTTCGATCTGCAGGCAGAAAGGGCACATAGCAACTAAGAGTCGAGGTAGGGCGGGTAACGACCCACACAGGGAAGTTATGCTGGTGAGTTGAGTGACACCACCAGTAGACACCCAGTCTCTAGGGATGGATAGAGAGAAACCAGGATTTTTTGCCCCTTACATTTTGAGAAGGTATGTGTCGAGTGATCAGACAGGCAGGTCTGTGGTGATTCCCAGAGATAGTGGAGCAGCCCTCTCTCTGATTTCGAGAAATTTGTTACCCAAGGAAGTGCGTAGTGATGGGAAACAAAGTGTTATTTTAGATGGGTTTCCCTCGACGTGGTACGTTGCCTTCTTAGTAGAAGTACACTTGTAATCGCCATGTTACAGTGGCAAGTGTATACTGGCAGTAGTGGATCATCTTCCTATAGAGGGGGGATAGAGGTCATGCTGGCCAACGACTTGGTGACGGGATTGGACAGTAAGCATCCCATGGTTGGTGGCGATCCGCCTGAAGAGATGGTAAGATCTGTAGTAGCAGAGCATGCCAGATCCCAGGCAGAGACGCATTAAGAATTAAAAGAATTGTTCAACCCTACATCTACACCATAGGATGTTGAGAGCACTCCAGCGAACTCTCCTGACTCTACTCGCGATCCGGGTATTGGACTAGTTCAACAGGGATAACTGAGCCAGGGGACCGCAAGATCAAGCATCCACTGTGAGGGGATGGTTCACCAGCTCACTTACAATAGTGCTCTTATGCCTGTGGGAGGCCAGTACACTTGTTAAGTGTGCGGACTTAAGTTTGGTAACCAGCAACTGAAACATCTAGTGTTTGGGCTCATGGGAGAGCCCCAGTCATCAACAGTCCAGAAATGTTACCTTGGCCGGGGTAGTATGTCTGTGGACAGAGATAGAGCCGATAGCATCATCTCATTGTATGCCTTGAGCGAGACTCAACTTTGCGCGGGAACAGCTAGGCCCGCAGGCGTGGGTGAGGTGTGGGCCTCCCGCGCTCGCTAGCCACTTGAGTCGTCGTCATGGAAACAGCCGCCATCTTAGTAAACATCTTGAGCCGCCATGTTGGTCGGCCATCTTGAACTTGCCCTAGGGGCTATGCTACACCGTCACTGATTGGATGAGAGTGGTAGGCCGCTGTATGCCTTCCTCTCATTGGTTATTTCGAGGAGGACGCGGGAATCGTCGGTGTGAGCATCATTCTGAACATAGCTGCCACTCTGTCAAGACGCTTCCTGTACTCAATCGGCCAAATTGAGTATAGTGCGTCGTGGTGGCTTGACTATTCAGTTGAGTATAGTGCGTCGTGGTGGCTTGACTATTCAACTGCTTCACCTCCTGCTTCATCTACGACAGCGGTCGTCACAGAATCCGGCCGAAGTCGTCGCTTGGAGGGGAGAAAGACATTGTGTACAGTGGGTGGAGAAGATCTTGTGATCGGTCTGAGATCGTGGGGTAATGTGCATACGAGCAGTAACAGACTTGTAGATCCCATACCAGTGATGATTAGACTTGCTAGTGCTCTGTAGCAGTCGATGGTACTGGGGAAATAAGTGTTAGTGCTTTAAGGCAGATTTCCTATGTTTAAGACGCTATCGTTGTGCGTGTCACCTGGGTACGAACGCTTCATTTCACCGGTGGGTCGAGGGTGCGAAACAAGCCGTGTTGTGAGTGGAAGTGTTAACGGTGCGCGCCAATTATAGGAAAGATACCACTGAGGTACCAGCCCGCCTAACACCACTGCGAGCCAGCAACCCATAGCGGCGTGCCTGATGTATGGGTATGGTATGTAAGCCGGCAGTATGAATGAGTAAGTACCTATGTGTGTATTTCTGGTGATTAGTAGTCTCTAAAGCTTGAATTCGAAAGTCAAGTGTTCCGTCACATTGTCACGTAGCACCTGTGAGGTGAAGTGAAGTGTGGACGAGGAGATAATCACCCTTGTTGTCATCTTGTCAGTCCAGAGGGACTTACATCTTGTATACACAGACATACAGTGTGTGTGTGTGTGTGTGTGGGTACACACGGGAACAGAATATACATAGATTAGCCAAGGACTGAGAGGATGTTCATGTAATAATTATATTATTCCATTGTGGTAATTAAATCATTTTGATCGTCCGTGGGACGGAGTGATATTTCCATGTGTAGTCTTGCAGGTGTGGAATTTCAACACTGAGCGCTCAGGTATGTGGTAACGTCAGTGATTCCTGGCAATGGTTATTGTGGAGTGTACTACAGTGTGGTTTTAATTTCTTGTATTGTTCCCAGGGCCGTGACAAGTGATTTATATATATATATATATATATATATATATATATATATATATATATATATATATATATATATATATATATATATTGTGGTTGCAGTATTAACGTAATTTTGGTAGAATTTGGTGAGTGACGAGGCTGTCGGGAGTGACAGCCCTCGCTCTGTCGAGTAACGTAACTCGGGAGTGTTTATTCGGCATGCGTGATCGATAAATCACTCACCCATGTGATTTAAGGAGTGCGAGATCTCCTTAGTGTTCCCAATAACGTTTGATAGCTGTAGGCTACATGTGTCAGCAGTAATTATATATATATATAATCGTAGTGTCACGGTGCCCAGTGTTATTGTGTTATTTACTGTGTGGTGATTGCAAATTTGGGACCTATGTTCTAGGGGTTATTGAGAGCACTGGGGTCATTTGCAACAGTAAGTAAGTGTGTGCAGTATTCTAATACTTGGAAATTAGAGTACTTGCCGTGTGTGTTGTTGCAAAGGGGTTGTCATTGTTAGTGATTGTTGCTAGAGTTGAGCAATCACCGTAGGTGACTGCAGTTCAGTAAAGCCATTGTGGGGCAGTGTTCTAGAGGGTTCATGTCCTGTATGTTATTTTACTAGGTTCTGCAGTATTGTCATTGCAACCGGATTGTAACGTAAATCACTGTGATTTGTTAGTGTGATTTGTCATTGTCGTGGGTGAACTCGGCTGTAGACGAGTACTTGGGTATACATATATTCTCCTGTTTATCTGGTAGGACATCGAAGTCCAGTATTCAGTGAGGTGATTGCGAGGCAATTAATATAACGTAACCAAGGGAACGCCCATTGCTTTAAGAGAATTTGTTCTTTGACAATTGAGTAACGTAGAATACGTTTGGGTTAATTTACTTTCCTGCAAGCAGCTACGGTAGTCTCAAGGAGCCTAGCCATCAGCCAGATAAGAATTAGAGTATTGTCTGTCGTAATTAACGGTCAGTGGGCCGGGTAATTGACGTGTTTCAGGAAGTCAAAGTAATTAACCTCGATCCTTGTTTGATCGACTCACACGAAGGCTACATTGTTCCATTAACGTAACGTCGTTATTTATGTCCGGAAGTACCGGCACTTGATTGACTCGTGGGAAGAGTAACGTCATTTTAGAATAACGTAAACGTGGTGCCTAATTACTGTTATTAGCCACCTGAATTGGTCTGAGTATGGAAGGCTCAGACGGAATTCATACCTTAATGTAAATTGCTGAGCCAGTGTGAAAGGTTGCGTATTTAACTGTTTAATTATTGATCTTGAGGATAGTAATTAATTACTCTAAAGGTAATCACGAGTGATTACCGTTCTCTTAGCACTTTGGACATTGTAAATCAGAGTTTACCATCGCTGAGTGATTAGTAACCGATTAACGTAAATTAACGTAACTAGTAAAGAGATTAATCAGCTGTCTTGTAGTACAGGGATTAATGGGATTTTCTCACTGAATGCTCGACGGGTAGAGTGTTGTGTAATTTCCGCGTTACTAGTGACAGTTGTAAGAGAAGGTTATTAAATTAACGTAAAGGTTATGGTGTTATTAACGTAAATCAATTGTTATTGATTGTTGATCGTCCGTGGGACGAAGTGTTAACGTAAGGATTAATTTGAGGAAGGGTGCTGGAGTTGCCAGTGAACCCATTAGTTATTGTTGTCATTGAAAGACTACTGATTTGATTGCATTGCAACCGCTATTGCAGGTGTAGACTGCACTGAGGCGTAGAACAGTTAGGAGGTTACTGGAGACGTGTTTCAGAACCCACTGTGTCATTTGTTGTAATTGTGATTATAGATCTGTTAGTTCTTGTTTCTTGTTGATTCCTCTGTGGGCACGCTTATGTTCGAGTTAGTTCATTATGCAGTCCGAGGGGCTGGTGTCTAGCTGTCATTGATAGTGTCACAGGAAGGATTTCGAGTAACGTCATTGACATTTCTTTTGTTTTGTTGTAGTAGTTAGTACTTTATTGAATAAACTAAGTTGTTATGTTAACACTGTCTTTTCGTTACACCCCCACACATTATTATTGTTATGCAAATGTTCTTCACACTCGACTAATAAGATTGAGACTTATTCTGAGCTTTGGATCAAATATACGGCACCACACAACAATAAATTATTGCTGTGAGAGCCCAGGACCGACTCGTTAGATTCGCTTCGGCGATTTACGAAGGTCGACGACCCAAGTGGAGGGGATTTCAATTTCATTGGGGTCTCGGCGTTTGCTCGCGCCTAGTCAATTGTTCGTACATGGTCCCAAAGTGAGGACTGAGCTGCTTACTACACTGGTGTGTTAGCTAAGCAAGTCCTTCCTCAGGCGACCTAGTTGAATATCACGACAGGAATAAAGGTTAAAGAATAAAGAAAATTCTTAGAAATTTTCCGAGCTCAATTCCTTATACCAATTTTATTTATTCCAACTTATGTAAGTCACTTAAGTCACAAAAAAAACTCTCGCATCACAGACACCCTAGAGTCTGGCACGATGGCAGGTAACCTGCACTGCGGAAAGATGAGGTGCGGTGTCCACTGAACCGACCAAAGACTTCCCAGACGTCAGAGGTATGTGCACAGGTTCTTGTGCCTCCATGTTCCAAACTAGGCTAACGGAAACAGCCCATTATGGACATTGCAGGCTTATGAAATTTATTCATCGCTTAGCCAAAGTTTCTTGTGTGTATTTTGTATTTTCCTCATGTTTGCAATGAAAGAGGTGACCAAGAACCAGTTTTTTTATATAATTATTTTCTACCACAGACGTGGCTACACATTTACAATGCTAAGCAGCATATATACATTTCTTCTGTCCTCCATGGACAGGGTTAGAGCTGTGTTAAACATATAGTTCAAGGGTTTATTGAACAATCAACCACAGAAGGTGAATCGATGTTTTTAAAATGCTAAGCTAACATACATACGTAAATATATAGATACACAGATTTACATATGCCCTACATAAAGGTTCGATGTGTCTTTTACATAGTATCATTAATGGCATTTACAAAAGTGAAATGTAATTCTGATCAGCTTCCAAATATACTTTATACACATACATATACATACACACACACACATATACGTACATATGCATATATACTACATATATACACGCGCACACATGCATTCACATACATTGGTGTCTTTTTACTCTGACAGGGTGAGATAGCTGATAGAGAAACTAGTATGCAATTAAACACTTTGATGATAGCACACGTAAGCATGGTGGAGCGATATCAGGGACAAGACACTCACCCGATGATGATTGTGGATGGAGGAAGGGTCCGAAAGGTGATTGAGGGTGTTGGTGACACAAGAAATGTTTAGTGAGTGACCGTTCTCCACAGGTTGACGTCCTACATGCAACTAGTGGACCTAGAGCCAACGTTGTAAGGACTGGTGGCAACCCTGAAGTTATAAGAGTGAATGCACTCTTCATTACTGCACAGTTACTGTGGGAATATGCGCGAACCTAGTCATCGGTCAAAGCATTAGTAATGCAGTAACAGCTAGGGTGAGAGTGACGCCCTAGGGACAATGTAACAGCTAGGGTGAGAGTGACACTGTAACATCTAGGGTGAGTGACGCCCTAGGGTGAGTGACGCCCTAGGGACACTGTAACAGCTAGGGTGAGAGTGACACCCTAGGGACACTATAACAACTAGGGTGAGAGTAACGCCCTAGGGACACTGCAACAGCTAGGGTGGAAGTGACGCCCTAGGGACACTGTAACAGCTAGGGTGGAAGTGACGCCCTAGGGACACTGTAACAGCTAGGGTGAGTGACGCCCTAGGGACACTGTAACAGCTAGGGTGAGAGTGACGCCCTAGGGACACTGTAACAGCTAGGGTGGAAGTGACGCCCTAGGGACACTGTAACGGCTAGGGTGAGAGTGACGCCCTAGGGACACTGTAACAGCTAGGGGTGAGTGACGCCCTAGGGTGAGTGACGCCCTAGGGTGAGTGACGCCCTAGGGACGCTGCAACAGCTAGGGTGGAAGTGACGCCCTAGGGACACTGTAACAGCTAGGGTGGAAGTGACGCCCTAGGGACACTGTAACAGCTAGGGAGAGTAACGCCCTAGGGACACTGTAACAGCTAGAGTGAGTGACACCCTAGGAACGCTGTAACAGCTAGGGTGAGAGTGACGCCCTAGGGACACTGGAACAGCTAGGGTGAGAGAGTGACGCCCTAGGGACACTGTAACATCTAGGGTGAGAGTGACGCCCTAGGGACACTGGAACAGCTAGGGTGAGAGTGACGCCCTAGGGACACTGGAACAGCTAGGGTGAGAGTGACGCCCTAGAGACACTGGAACAGCTAGGGTGAGAGTGACGCCCTAGGGACGCTGTAACAGCTAGGGAGAGAGTGACGCCCTAGGGACACTGGAACAGCTAGGGTGAGAGTGACGCCCTAGGGACACTGTAACAGCTAGGGTGAGAGTGACGCCCTAGGGACACTGTAACAGCTAGGGTGAGAGTGACGCCCTAGGGACACTGGAACAGCTAGGGTGAGAGTGACCCCTAGGGACGATGTGTAACAGCTAGGGTGAGAGTGACGCCCTAGGGACACTGGAACAGCTAGGGTGAGAGTGACGCCCTAGGGACGCTGTAACAGCTAGGGTGAGAGTGACGCCCTAGGGACACTGGAACAGCTAGGGTGAGAGTGACGCCCTAGGGACACTGGACAGCAAGGGTGAGAGTGACGCCCTAGGGACGCTGTAACAGCTAGGGTGAGAGTGACGCCCTAGGGACACTGGAACAGCTAGGGTGAGAGTGACACCCTAGGGACGCTGTAACAGCTAGGGTGAGTGACGCCCTAGGGACACTGTAACAGCTAGGGTGAGAGTGACGCCCTAGGGACACTGTAACAGCTAGGGTGAGAGTGACGCCCTAGGGACACTGTAACAGCTAGGAAGAGTGACGCCCTATGGCCACTATAACAGCTAGGGTGAGAGTGACGCCCTAGGGACGCTGTAACAGCTAGGGTGAGAGTGACGCCCTAGGGACGCTGTAACAGCTAGGGTGAGAGTGACGCCCTAGGGACACTGTAACAGCTAGGGTGAGAGTGACGCCCTAGGGACACTGTAACAGCTAGGGTGAGAGTGACACCCTAGGGACACTGTAACAGCTAGGGTGAGAGTGACGCCCTAGGGACACTGTAACAGCTAGGGTGAGAGTGACACTGTCACAGCTAGGGTGAGTGACGCCCTAGGGACACTAACAGCTAGGGTGAGAGTGACACCTAGGGACACTATAACAACTAGGGTGAGAGTGACGCCCTAGGGACGCTGTAACAGCCAGGGTGAGAGTGACGCCCTAGGGACACTGCAACAGCTAGGGTGGAAGTGACGCCCTAGGGACACTGTAACAGCTAGGGAGATTAACGCCCTAGGGACACTGTAACAGCCAGGGTGAGAGTGACGCCCTAGGGACACTGTAACAGCTAGGGAGAGTAACGCCCTAGGGACGCTGTAACAGCTAGGGTGAGAGTGACGCCCTAGGGACACTGTAACAGCTAGGGTGGAAGTGACGCCCTAGGGACACTGTAACAGCTAGGGTAAGTGACGCCCTAGGGTGAGTGACGCCCTAGGGACGCTGTAACAGCTAGGATGGAAGTGACGCCCTAGGGACACTGTAACAGCTAGGGTGAAGTGACGCCCTAGGGACACTGTAACAGCTAGGGAGAGTGACGCCCTAGGGACACTGTAACAACTAGAGTGAGTGACGCCCTAGGACACTGTAACAGCTAGGGTGAGAGAGTGACGCCCTAGGGACACTGGAACAGCTAGGGTGAGTGACGCCCTAGGGACACTGTAACAGCTAGGGTGAGAGTGACGCCCTAGGGACACTGTAACAGCTAGGGTGAGAGTGACGCCCTAGGGACACTGTAACAGCTAGGGTGAGAGTGACGCCCTAGGGACACTGGAACAGCTAGGGTGAGAGTGACGCCCTAGGGACACTGTAACAGCTAGGGTGAGAGTGACGCCCTAGGGACACTGGAACAGCTAGGGTGAGAGTGACGCCCTAGGGACACTGTAACAGCTAGGGTGAGAGTGACGCCCTAGGGACACTGTAACAGCTAGGGAGAGAGTGACGCCCTAGGGACACTGTAACAGCTAGGGTGAGAGTGACGCCCTAGGGACGCTGTAACAGCTAGGGTGAGAGTGACGCCCTAGGGACACTGGAACAGCTAGGGTGAGAGTGACGCCCTAGGGACACTGGAACAGCTAGGGTGAGAGTGACGCCCTAGGGACACTGGAACAGCTAGGGTGAGAGTGACGCCCTAGGGACACTGGAACAGCTAGGGTGAGAGTGACGCCCTAGGGACGCTGTAACAGCTAGGGTGAGTGACGCCCTAGGGACACTGGAACAGCTAGGGTGAGAGTGACGCCCTAGGGACACTGTAACAGCTAGGGTGAGAGTGACGCCCTAGGGACACTGTAACAGCTAGGGTGAGAGTGACGCCCTAGGGACACTGTAACAGCTAGGGTGAGAGTGACGCCCTAGGGACGCTGTAACAGCTAGGGTGAGAGTGACGCCCTAGGGACACTGTAACAGCTAGGGTGAGAGTGACGCCCTAGGGACGCTGTAACAGCTAGGGTGAGAGTGACGCTAGGGACACTGTAACAGCTAGGGTGAGAGTGACGCCCTAGGGACACT
>WNGS01008773.1:0-2500 GCA_020271785.1 Procambarus virginalis
ACGGGACGATTGGGCAGACGTTGAACAACTAGTGATTCCTACCAGCCTGCGGCCCACGATTCTACACCTGGCCCACGGCGCTTTGTCACACTATGGGTTCAACAAGACTTACCATGGAATTCGACAAGACTACTACTGGCCAGGTATGGTAAACGACGTCAATAATCATGTCAAATTATGCCACGTGTGTCAGTTAGCCGGAAACCGAACGTTTCCATTCCCAGAGCACCACTGATACCCATCCAGGTGCCTGAGGAACCGTTCCACAAGCTTATTATTGACTGTGTTGGTCCTTTGCCTCGGACCAGTGCAGGCACGCCTATATCTTAACCATCCTGTGTCCTACCACCAGATTTCCGATAGCAGTTCCAGTGAAAAATATTACGGCTGCTACAGTGGTGAAGAATCTACTGAAAATCTTCACCCAGTATGGATTTCCGAGGGAGATTCAGAGCGACTGTGGCACCAACTTCACCAGTGATCTCTTCAAACAGACTCTGGAGGAGTTCAACATCAAACAGGTACTGTCCAGCCCCTATCATCATGCTTCACAGGGTTCTCTCGAGCGTAGTCACCAAACCATCAAGGCACTCTTAAAAAAGTTTTGTAATGAGACCTCAAAGGATTGGGATAGGCAAATTGATCTCATCATGTGTATTTTCAGAAGTCTTCCCACGAGTCACTAGGAGTATCTCCTTATGAGATGCTCTACGGACGTAAGTGCCGTACACCTCTCAAGGCTTTCAAGGATTCTCTACGTGATGCCACCTTCAGTGAGCATCAGAATGTGCCCCAGTATCTTCAAAACTCCGACACATTCTAGAGAGGGTCCATTCCTTTGCCAGCAACAACCTACAGAAAGCCCAGGAGAGGATGAAGACTCGTTACGACCAGCACTGTAAAGTAAGGAAGTTTAAACCAGGAGACTTAGTGCTTGCCTATTCCCTATCCCAGGTTCTCCTTTACAGAACAGGTTCTCAGGACCCTACCGTGTTAAGGAGTGCCGAACAACTTCAACTACGTTCTCGAGACCCCCGATAGGCGGCGGAAGACCCAGCTGTGCCACATCAATTACTCAAGCCCTACCATGGGGTTCCTCCCACTGTGTTAACCAATTTCACCTCATTTACAGGTCCATACAGCCACAGTGAGACCTTCCCTGCTGCTCCTTCCGAAAGCACTGACACTGAGACAGCGCTTTCTAATTCGGAAATCCTTACTGACCTTCACCATCATTTCAACACCATAATTGTCTCCTTATCATATTCTAATACTTCTCTCGCCTCGCCAGATATCAAGTCTCCCATCCTCCATAGCGACGCCAGTGGTACCGGCAACATGGGTGACTGGTACAACGAGGCGACGAGACTCTACATACCAACTACCATAAACTACACACGAGCAACAAGGAGCTACTCGTCGTCCTGAACGGCAACACTTTGCTCCATACCAGCAAAGTACTCAGTCCACCACCATCTACATGGACCACAACCATCTTCATTTCCTACAGACAGCCCAACTCAACCATCGACTACTTCTATAATGGGCTTGCCAGCTACAACATTTCAGCCTGGAGATTGCTACACCCAGAAGTCTGACTACATCATATCAGACGTCCTCTCCAGCATCACTGAGGTAGAGGCAACTCCACCCCCACTCTACCTCCCGAGAACGTGACTCTACCAGACCGCAGGCTTTGGGGAGAGTTGTGACGATAATCTTTTCCCAGAGATTGAGCCTGCTATTTCCTTACTTCATCACGTTCTCAACAATATGCAAGATACGTTTTTATAGTGGCTTAACGTATATATCAAGACAGCCACACGCACCTGCAACTCCCTCCTCCCCCCCTCTCCAGCACCTGCTGCACCCTGGTCGACCTGCCAACTGCTGCTCCCAGCCAAACTAGCGACTTGCGGCGTCCTGCGTTCTCATTGGCCCCAACCAACACACCACTCCCGATCCACGCCAATCACAATCATCGCCAGTCATTGTTGGAGTCCCTTGCAGCTCTGCCAGCCAGAATATATCTCGCTCCTGCTGTGAACACCTAATTTGACCACCCTGTGATCAAATAAGAGGTTTATAGCTAGCCATATATTCCCAGCACCATTTATCTTTGTTAACGTAACCAGTTCCCCCTTTTCAATTCATTATATATAATTTTATGTGTTTTCTTTACATTATTTTAAATGCCAAGGAATTGTCTTTATTTTATTTGTTTTCTAGATTAGTACAGTACTTTTTTAAATTTTGTGTTTTCGTGTATCTACCTTACCACAGATTATTAGACAAGCAGTCACTCTTTTTTCCTTTTTTTATAACTTAAATGTATGTGGCCCAGCATTGACATCTGCTATTTGGAAGACTGCCGACCACCATTTCCAACACGTTACCGTCACAATAATATATATAAGGTTTGTGAGGGTACCCACCTCTGGTGCCAATGTTGGAGACCCATAGCCTCGGAGAAGAAAATAAAAAGTATTCAGAGGAGACC
>WNGS01008773.1:7500-12242 GCA_020271785.1 Procambarus virginalis
GGAGGCACACAACGGCCTACCCCTCTCAACCAATCAGAGACGGTGTAGCATGGCCCTAGGGCATGCCAAAATGGTCGACCAACATGGCGGCTCAAGATGGACGCCTCTCGTTGCCATGACGACGATGCTGGAGCATCGTCGTCACCTACCAGCTGTGGTAGGTGACGACCAGCTGGTAGTTACCACAGCTGGTAGTTACCACAGCTGGTAGTTACCACAGGTGGTAGTCACCACAGCTGGTAGTTACCACAGCTGGTAGTTACCACAGCTGGTAGTCACCACAGCTGGTAGTTACCACAGCTGGTAGTCACCACAGCTGGTAGTCACCACAGCTGGTAGTTACCACAGGTGGTAGTTACCACAGGTGGTAGTTACCACAGCTGGTAGTCACCACAGCTGGTAGTTACCACAGCTGGTAGTCACCACAGCTGGTAGTCACCACAGCTGGTAGTTACCACAGCTGGTAGTTACCACAGCTGGTAGTTACCACAGCTGGTAGTTACCACAGCTGGTGGTTACCACAGCTGGTGGTTACCACAGCTGGTAGTTACCACAGCTGGTAGTTACCACAGCTGGTAGTTACCACAGCTGGTAGTTACCACAGCTGGTAGTCACCACAGCTGGTAGTTACCACAGTTGGTAGTTACCACAGCTGGTAGTCACCACAGCTGGTAGTTACCACAGCTGGTAGTCACCACAGCTGGTAGTTACCACAGCTGGTAGTTACCACAGCTGGTAGTCACCACAGCTGGTAGTTACCACAGCTGGTAGTTACCACAGCTGGTAGTTACCACAGCTGGTAGTTATCACAGCTGGTAGTTACCACAGCTGGTAGTTATCACAGCCGGTAGTTACCACAGCTGCTAGTTACAACAGCTGGTAGTTACCACAGCTGGTAGTTACCACAGCTGGTAGTCACCACAGCTGGTAGTTACCACAGCTGGTAGTTACCACAGCTGGTGGTTACCACAGCTGGTAGTCACCACAGCTGGTAGTTACCACAGCTGGTAGTTACCACAGCTGGTAGTTACAACAGCTGGTGTTTACCACAGCTGGTAGTTACCACAGCTGGTAGTTACAACAGCTGGTGGTTACCACAGCTGGTAGTTACAACAGCTGGTGGTTACCACAGCTGGTAGTTACCACAGCTGGTAGTTACCACAGCTGGTAGTTACAACAGCTGGTGTTTACCACAGCTGGTAGTCACCACAGCTGGTAGTTACAACAGCTGGTGGTTACCACAGCTGGTAGTTACCACAGCTGGTAGTTACAACAGCTGGTGTTTACCACAGCTGGTAGTCACCACAGCTGGTAGTTACAACAGCTGGTGGTTACCACAGCTGGTAGTTACAACAGCTGGTAGTTACCACAGCTGGTAGTTACCACAGCTGGTAGTCACCACAGCTGGTAGTTACCACAGCTGGTAGTTACAACAGCTGGTGTTTACCACAGCTGGTAGTCACCACAGCTGGTAGTTACAACAGCTGGTGGTTACCACAGCTGGTAGTTACAACAGCTGGTAGTTACCACAGCTGGTAGTTACCACAGCTGGTGGTTACCACAGCTGGTGGTTACCACAGCTGGTGGTTACCACAGCTGGTAGTTACCACAGCTGGTGGTTACCACAGCTGGTGGTTACCACAGCTGGTGGTTACCACAGCTGGTAGTTACCACAGCTGGTGGTTACCACAGCTGGTAGTTACCACAGCTGGTAGTTACCACAGCTGGTGGTTACCACAGCTGGTGGTTACCACAGCTGGTAGTTACCACAGCTGGTGGTTACCACAGCTGGTGGTTACCACAGCTGGTAGTTACCACAGCTGGTAGTTACCACAGCTGGTAGTTACCACAGCTGGTAGTTACCACAGCTGGTAGTTACCACAGCTGGTAGTTACCACAGCTGGTAGTTACAACAGCTGGTAGTTACCACAGCTGGTAGTTACCACAGCTGGTAGTTACCACAGCTGGTGGTTACCACAGCTGGTGGTTACCACAGCTGGTAGTTACAACAGGTGGTGGTTACCACAGCTGGTGGTTACCACAGCTGGTGGTTACCATAGCTGGTAGTTACCACAGCTGGTGGTTACCACAGCTGGTGGTTACCACAGCTGGTAGTTACCACAGCTGGTAGTTACCACAGCTGGTGGTTACCACAGCTGGTAGTTACCACAGCTGGTAGTTACCACAGCTGGTAGTTACAACAGCTGGTAGTTACCACAGCTGGTAGTTACCACAGCTGGTAGTTACCACAGCTGGTAGTTACAACAGGTGGTGGTCACCACAGCTGGTGACCTGGACAAGACCTGGACAAGAAGACCTGGACAAGCTGCAGGAATGGTCGAACAAATGGCTGTTAGAGTTTAACCCAAGCAAATGTAATGTAATGAAGATAGGGGTAGGAAGCAGGAGACCAGATACAAGGTATCATTTGGGAGATGAAATACTTCAAGAGTCAGAGAGAGAGAAAGACCTGGGGGTTGATATCACGCCAGACCTGTCCCCTGAAGCTCATATCAAGAGGATAACATCAGCAGCATATGCCAGGTTGGCTAACATAAGAACGGCCTTTAGAAACTTGTGTAAGGAATCTTTCAGAACATTATATACCACATATGTCAGACCAATCCTGGAGTATGCGGCTCCAGCATGGAGTCCCTATCTAGTCAAGCATAAGACTAAACTGGAAAAGGTTCAAAGGTTTGCCACCAGACTAGTACCCGAGCTGAGAGGTATGAGCTACGAGGAGCGACTGCAGGAATTAAACCTCACTTCGTTGGAAGACAGAAGAGTTAGGGGGGACATGATCACCACATTCAAGATTCTCAGGGGAATCGACAGGGTTGATAAAGACAGGCTGTTTAACACAAGGGGCACACGCACTAGGGGACACAGGTGGAAACTGAGTGCCCAAATGAGCCACAGAGATATTAGAAAGAACTTTTTTAGTGTCAGAGTGGTTGACAAATGGAATGCATTAGGAAGCGATGTGGTGGAGGCTGACTCCATACACAGTTTCAAGTGTAGATATGATAGAGCCCAATAGGCTCAGGAAACTGTACACCTGTTGATTGACGGTTGAGAGGCGGGACCAAAGAGCCAGAGCTCAACCCCCGCAAGCACAACTAGGTGAGTACAACTAGGTGAATACAAATGGTAGTTACCACAGCTGGTAGTCACCACAGCTGGTAGTTACCACAGCTGGTAGTCACCACAGCTGGTAGTTACCACAGCTGGTAGTTACCACAGCTGGTAGTCACCACAGCTGGTAGTCACCACAGTTGGTAGTTACCACAGCTGGTAGTTACCACAGCTGGTAGTCACCACAGCTGGTAGTTACCACAGCTGGTAGTTACCACAGCTGGTAGTCACCACAGCTGGTAGTTACCACAGCTGGTAGTCACCACAGCTGGTAGTCACCACAGCTGGTAGTTACCACAGCTGGTAGTTACCACAGCTGGTAGTCACCACAGCTGGTAGTCACCACAGTTGGTAGTTACCACAGCTGGTAGTTACCACAGCTGGTAGTCACCACAGCTGGTAGTTACCACAGCTGGTAGTTACCACAGGTGGTAGTTACCACAGCTGGTAGTTACCACAGCTGGTAGTCACCACAGCTGGTAGTCACCACAGCTGGTAGTTACCACAGCTGGTAGTTACCACAGCTGGTAGTTACCACAGCTGGTAGTCACCACAGTTGGTAGTTACCACAGCTGGTAGTTACCACAGCTGGTAGTTACCACAGCTGGTAGTTACCACAGCTGGTAGTTACCACAGCTGGTAGTCACCACAGCTGGTAGTTACCACAGCTGGTAGTCACCACAGGTGGTAGTTACCACAGCTGGTAGTTACCACAGCTGGTAGTCACCACAGCTGGTAGTTACCACAGCTGGTAGTTACCACAGCTGGTAGTTACCACAGCTGGTAGTTACCACAGCTGGTAGTTACCACAGCTGGTAGTCACCACAGCTGGTAGTTACCACAGCTGGTAGTCACCACAGCTGGTAGTCACCACAGCTGGTAGTTACCACAGCTGGTAGTTACCACAGGTGGTAGTTACCACAGCTGGTAGTTACCACAGCTGGTAGTCACCACAGCTGGTAGTTACCACAGCTGGTAGTCACCACAGCTGGTAGTTACCACAGCTGGTAGTTACCACAGCTGGTAGTCACCACAGCTGGTAGTCACCACAGTTGGTAGTTACCACAGCTGGTAGTTACCACAGCTGGTAGTTACCACAGCTGGTAGTTACCACAGCTGGTAGTCACCACAGCTGGTAGTCACCACAGCTGGTAGTCACCACAGCTGGTAGTCACCACAGCTGGTAGTTACCACAGTTGGTAGTTACCACAGCTGGTAGTCACCACAGCTGGTAGTTACCACAGCTGGTAGTTACCACAGCTGGTAGTCACACAGCTGGTAGTTACCACAGCTGGTAGTTACCACAGGTGGTAGTTACCACAGCTGGTAGTTAACACAAACAAGGATTACAATGTTCAGTGGTTATCATACTCAAGATCTGCGATATCCAAGGACGACAACACACAGTTTACGTTACCATAAGTTATACTACTCAAAGATTACGATATCCAAGGTGGGGGGGGGTGTTACGATACTCAAGATATAACATTCTCACCACAAACGATCAAAAAGATTTGCAATAATTAGAGGTTACGATACAGAAGCTTATGATCCCCGACGGATATTATATTATATACTTACGATTCTCAGGGGTACTCAAGATT
>WNGS01008774.1:0-22811 GCA_020271785.1 Procambarus virginalis
TTATGCCCTCATAAAGATATACAAGCAACTTTATGCCCTCATAAAGACATACAAGCAACTTTATGCCCTCATTAAGATATACAAGCAACTTTATGCCCTCATAAAGACATACAAGCAACTTTATTCCCTCATAAAGACATACAAGCAACTTTATGCCTTGATAAAGATATACAATTATCTTTATGCCCTCATAAAGATATACAATCAACTTAATGCCCTGATAAAGAGTATACAATTATCTTTATGCCCTCATAAAGATATACAATCAACTTCATGCCCTGATAAAGATATACAATTATCTTTATGCCCTCATAAAGATATACAATCAACTTCATGCCCTGATAAAGATAGCTTAACGTATTATGTTAATTAGGACTGGTGAGACCAGTCTGGGAGAGGAGAGAGAGAGAGGCAGCGAGGCTGCCTGGCCTCAAGGTTCCCAGAGTCTGCCAGGCAGGTGACATGTAAACACAATGTCTGCCTAGCGACCACTTTTTCAACAGTGCATCAGTGTTCACTTGTTCAGATGTTTATTGCACGCGTTGATCTGATATCTTACATTGGAATTTTGGCGGTGGGTTATCATGACAGCCAACTTGTAGAAACACACAAGCCGATTATATCAGAAAGGACTCGTCCCGAGAAAGGTTCGAACTTTAGTGTGACTTGAGCGATGAAACGCTTTGATAAGTCAGGACTCTGACTAAATGGTTATTAGACTGTTAAAGGTCATTGTTAGACGAAGGTATTCACCCAATAGCTCTAGGTCTGCTGACATCGCCAGGTGTTCCTGACGACACAAACGCCAGGTTATCTTGAGGTTATCTTGAGATGATTTCGCGGGCTTTTTTAGTGTCCCCGCGGCCCGGTCCTCGACCAGGCCTCCACCCCCAGGAAGCAGCCCCGTGACAGCTGACTAACACCAGGTACCTATTTTATGCTAGGTAACAGGGGCATAGGGTGAAGAAAACTCTGCCCATTGTTCCCTCCGGCGCCCGGGATCGAACCCAGGACCACAGGATCACAAGTACAGCGTGCTGTCCGCTTGGCGACCGGCTCCCTAGACAACAAAGCTCGACAAGACAACAAAGTAAAAACACGAGAAATACAAGCGCATACATCCAAAGAGGAAAACACATGACAAAACAAGCAAGCACAGTACAGGTTAAAACATAACAGTATACAACAAAACAACATCAAGAAGTATAACATAAAACATGACAAGAAAAAATACAAACAATAAACAAAACAAAACAAAAATAACATGCAAGCACAACTCGTAATGCAATATTTAAAACACCAGTGCAAGGTACATGCACAGAAACAAGAAGACATAAATACAAACACTCACACCGAACCAATCGCCATGCAACAAAGGGAGAGGCCAAAATACACAATAATATGAAACAATCAATCCATACAATCAAGAAAACAAACATAGGAACACACGCAACAACAAACAAGCACTGGACTGAAGGACTGAAAACAAAACACATCATAAGGGAATCATGAAATAGAACAAGGAAATCGCACAACACAGTCAAGCAATGCAAAAATAGAATACATATGGCAAAATAACAACACAAAAGCACATACATTAATAAAAAACGCCCTCACCAAACACCGGCCTCACAACAAAGAAGGGAGAGGCACGTGCACAGAATACAACAGGGCAAACAAAGGCCATCTGGGCACACAACACTACAGGAACATGGAAATCAGCTGACGAACTTGCCTGGGAACAAGGCCCGGGGTAATCGTGCTCTGAACGCCTCCAAAGCAGCCACCTCCTCCAAGAGTCATGACCATCCACCGGGGGCACCATGGTATCTGGAACCCCGGCAACAAACACCCGCAAACAGGGAACCCAGACGGTGTCACCCCGGAGGCGAGTTTCCGCCACCCTACGCCATATACCGGGAACCCGCCCATCAAGAAAGCTCTCCGGCCTTTCAGACAGCAGGATCTCGGCAATCATGAGCTCCATAGCCTCAAGATGCAACTCTTGCAGGAGAGGGCCGTCTAGAGGGCACCACCACAGGGGCACCAGCGGCCACGGGCACACCACCAGACGACTGCAGGGAACCAGGGTGGCGCGCATCCTTACATA
This sequence comes from Procambarus virginalis, assembly GCA_020271785.1. Lineage (NCBI taxonomy): Eukaryota > Metazoa > Arthropoda > Malacostraca > Decapoda > Cambaridae > Procambarus > Procambarus virginalis. The sequence goes on from WNGS01008774.1 coordinate 2,111, forward strand.
AAGTCACCACCAGGCCACGCCCAGCGCCAGCATCCGCACCATCCCTGGCAGCGGAAGCCACCACACCCCACTGCGGAGAGCCCCCTGGCGGGGAAGGAACAGAAGGCACACCCGAGACACGGTATCAGCACCGGCAGGCACATGAACTTCCGCCACCACCACTCGTGGAGACAACGACGCAACCGTATCCACACCGTCAACACCGGAAGACCCACAGTCACTGAAATCCCCAACATCGGCCCAGGCAGTAGACGAATGCCTGGAGCACTTGGGCTCCGGCCTGATATCGTCAGAGCCGGAAGCAGACCCAGAAACACGGGCACCACTAGCCGGACGAAACGACGCCCGACGCAGAACGGCAGCAGCCTCTACTAGGGGGAACTGGACCACACACAGCAGGAGGCTCCTCAGCCACCCCAGCACCCAGCACAGTAGGGACCGAGGTGAGGCTGCAGGGCCAGGTCCAGCAGCCGAAGACAAAGAAGCAGATGGCGACGCCCCACAGGGAGTACCAGGAAGACCCACGGGAGCAGCAGAGCCAGATACAGGAGCAGGAGTAACATCCGACGGCACCGCAAACAGCCGGAGGAGGGCGGCGACAACCGGGGGCACAACGGTCGACGCTGGGGGACCCTCAGTAACGAATGGGATGCTCACATCCTACCCCCAGAGGGAGCGGCGGGAAATCTCTTCTCGGAACAAATTCATGGAGAGCGACTGGATCAGCATTACACCTGGCAGCCTGATGCCCCAACACTCCACACCGGAAACAAGTACGGGGTTGTCGGGCATAAAACACCCGCATGTAGTACCCTACCAGCCGGACAAATGACGGAATGTCCGACCTCAGTCGCATCCGAGAGTCCGAATGTTGGTCTTCACCCCCGAATACGTGGTAGACAAAGCGAGTTCATCCGCACACTGATGACAGAGCCATACCTCTGGAAGAATCGCGGAGGAGAGTCTCAGGAAACTCAATGGGGGCGCCATGTACACTGACATAACGTCACAGCACCACTATGGTCCGAAATGGTCACAGACCCGGTGCCTTCCTGCAGCTGCAAGTACGCCCCCTCGTACCTCCGTAGAAATCACGGTACACTGCCTACACCAAAACTTGATGACATGGTGAGCAGTGACCAGCTCAACACCGTATACATCCTGAACTGGGACTCTGAGCATGTCACTCAATACCAGGTCCACTAGCGGGTAACCATCACGGCCAGTAAACTCCAATCCGATGGAGTTTAACCGCACGACAGCTGGAATAGGGCTGCCTATCGCAAAACACGCCACGTCCCCACCACCAGGAACAGCAGGGGAGTAGAGACACCCACACCCCCTGCGGCGAAAACGGCAACTATCCAAAACTGCCGGAGCGGGCAAACGACACGTCCACTCCATACGGCAGCCAGGTGAGACTCAGCGATGAAACGCTTTGATAAGTTCAGTACTCTGACTAAATGGTTATTAGACTGTTAAAGGTCATTGTTAGCCGAAGGTATTTCACCCAATGACCTAATAGCTCTAGGTCTGCTGACATCACCAGATGTTTCTGACGACACCAAACGCCAGGTTGGTGCGGCTCTTTACATCGTAGTCACTTATTGACACATTGGAAGTGGGACGAGGATAACAATGGGGACCACCAGTCTCACGTGGAACAACACCAAGACAGTGGCTGCTGCTGACACAAGGACCATTAGGTTTCTCAGTTGGAACATTCGTAGCATCAACAAAAGACTGAATGATCTAATTGCACATGTTACCAGTAACAACATAGATATAATTGCTATACAGGAACCCTACACGTCCAATATGATAAACAAAACCCCACCAAAGATCAGAGGGTATGCATCCTATACTAACAGTAACGCCACAGGCCTATTAACATACATCAGAAGTGATTTACCGCACATTCTTGTGAGCACGTCACACAATGTACACACACACAGTACCATCATTTTCTTGAACAAACTACAGCAGGCCACTTCTCATTCCTCAACGTATATGCCAGAAACCAGAAACTCAATGTAACATTGCTCCCAGATCTAGACAATCATGGGACAATATACATGGGAGATTTTAATGCTAGACATATTACGCTGGGAGACATTACTAACAACGATAATGGATGCAAATTTATCAAATATGTTTATGACAACAGATTAACTGTGTATACTTCGGATACCCAAACTCATTTATTGGGAGGCAGACTTGATTATGTAATGGGTAGAAACCTTGTGCAAGATAGGATGGAATGTTCGTAGGTAAATCACTTAGTGATCACTATGCAGTTTCTGCTTCCTATGAGGTACAGTGTGATGTACCTAATAGACATCAGAAACGGAAAATGAATATTCCATATGGCTTGCATGACCACTTTATTAATTGTATTTCAAAATGGTATCAAAATTACCCAATAACGAATGTAGAAGCTTTCTCCAGAGATCTCGTTGATACGATTACTACCTACTACGACACATGGGTGTGTTGGGGAACAAGTCGTAAGCCTAGCAGAAGTGGACAACACCTGCCACCACCCAAGTGGGTCCTTGACCCCGTATTTGTTAAAGAACATGAACGAGTAAAGCAACTTGGAGATACGTACAAACGAACCAAAGCACAAGGTGACTTACATGCATTTCTAGTTGCAAATAGAGAGGTGAGAGACATGAGCAACGTTATACGTAATAAATATTGGGAAGAGTTCCTACAAAGTATAAATGAGCAAACAACACTTGTTGAAGTATGGAAAAGATACGAAAAATCTCTAGAAGCAACCCAACCAAACCACTGCACCACAGCCCACTAGAACAAGCAAACATTCTCCTTGATCAGTGGGCACTAACATCAAGCTACAGCTCACCCCAATTAACATACAGCATAAACTTAATGACACACGCCCCAACAGACAACGAACCATCAATCTTGCCTGTACAGCTATCGACGTGTCGGACCTTAATGATGTAACTGAATGGGAATTAAATCATGCACTTAAGATGGGAAAATCAACTGCTCCTGGAGAGGACGGTATTACTTACAGTCTACTGAGATTAGTCTCACACGTACCAGGTAATCCACTATTAGTGTTGTACAGAATGAATTTAAGTGAAGGAGAATTACATACAGAATCACAATTGCGTGATGCATCAAATGAAAAAATCCACAAGGACAGTGACGAGGATTCGAACCTGCGTCCGAGAGCATCCCAGACGATGCCTTAATCGACATGGTCAAAAGGAGTTGATACCGAAGTTATACTGAACTTACTGGATCCTGCAGCCTCTCCGAGGCACAAACCAGGGTTTTACAAACTCCCCCATGCATTAGAGCTATGTCATAGGCCGATCTCCCTCTTCGCCCTTACTTCATTACGGACGCAGGTTCGAATCCTTGTCACGCCCTTGTGGATTTGTTCATAAAGAGTATTACCTGATGCTTGAACACAGTGCATTGTTCCCATCCCCAAACCACACTCAGACAATTATAGACCCATATCTCTAATATCGTGTGTCTGTAAAGTGCTTGAACGTATTGTTCTTAACAGACTCATGTATCGTATACAGGGGCACTTGTCACCTCAACTGTTTGGATTTATGCCTGGGCTCAGTACACAACACTGTTTTGCTGAATACTTCGCACATGTTGAAGCTTCCCCTCAAACAGTCTTCATCGACCTAGCAGCAGCTTTTGATACAGCAAACAGAGAAATCATACTGGAACAGCTTGCCGAGCTGGGAATACAAGGAAAATTACTGAAATGGGTAAAGGGCTATTTGTCTAATCCAGGGGTCTCCAAACTTTTCAATGTAAGGGCCACATTATATATTTCCCATATTTATGCGGGCCGAAGGAATACAAAATGACGGCACTCACTGTCCACTTTTCTTTTCTTTATCTTTTCCATATCTGAAAACATAAGGGTAAAATAAATGAAATAAATTCTACAGGAAAAAAACAGCTTGTATGTGGTGTTAAAAAGCATAGCATATTATTATAAATGGTAAATATTATGGCAACAGCTTTCGTTGATAAACTTAATGGTTACCATTTTAACTATTTTAAACATGCAATATTTTTGGCTACAATAGTATTATTGCTATTTTGTATAACTAAGATAAAGGTATTGTCAAAGTACAGAGAAAAGAATATTGTACAGTGTTTGTGCTCCCTGAAACAGAAGCAGCGAAGCCCCACTCGCCCTCCATCCCCACAATATACAGTTATACACAACTGATTGGTTGTAATGCACCACACATACCTACCAGTACTAGTATCTGTGCGTCACACTATCGAGAGAGAGGAAAACTGACTCGGGCTGAGCGCCACCAGTCAGCAGCCCCAGCTTGAATAATTCTGCGATGCCATTCGTACGATAATTATTTTTTCAAGGCCACCACACAGGGATTTGTTTGGCGGCCCGGATGAAATTATGTGGCGGGCCATAGATTGGAGACCCCTGGTCTAATCGAACAGCATGTTTTGTTTAATGGTGTTAAAAGCACAGAGAGCAAACACTTTGAACTGGGAACTCCACAAGGAGGGGTCCTCAGCCCCTTGTTGTTCAACGTTCTGATGCATAAGCTTATTAAAGATCTTCCAACTAATAATGAAGACACTGTCATTTGTTATGCTGATGATATATGTTTACAGGCTGCCTCCGAGCCTAGAATGCAAGTCCTGCTCGATGCTTTTGCTACTAGAGCTGAGGAATGTGGCCTCCTTATCTCTGTACAGAAAACTCGTGCCCTCATTCCATGTGGTATTCCACCACCCAATTATCATACAGATGGGCGAGCACTTGAGAACTGCGAGTCTTACAGATGCCTTGGTGTCCATTACGACCCTGGGTACCTTTCTTCTCTCAAGAGGAGACTGTGGAGAGATTAAAGCCCTTGCGGGTCCTTGTTGGTGTCAATCATGGAATTTACGTGAGACTTGCTAGAATGTTTTATGTATCATTTATTATCATCNTTTGTTCTTAACAGACTCATGTATCGTATACAGGGGCACCTGTCACCTCAACTGTTTGGATTTATGCCTGGGCTCAGTACACAACACTGTTTTGCTGAATACTTCGCACATATTGAAGCTTCCCCTCAAACAGTCTTCATCGACCTAGCAGCAGCTTTTGATACAGCAAACAGAGAAATCATACTGGAACAGCTTGCCGAGCTGGGAATACAAGGAAAATTACTGAAATGGATAAAGGGCTATTTGTCTAATCGAACAGCATATGTTTTGTTTAATGGTGTTAAAAGCACAGAGAGCAAACACTTTGAACTGGGAACTCCACAAGGAGGGGTCCTCAGCCCCTGTTGTTCAACGTTCTGATGCATAAACTTATTAAAGATCTTCCAACTAATAATGAAGACACTGTCATTTGTTATGCTGATGATATATGTTTACAGGCTGCCTCCGAGCCTAGAATGCAAGTTCTGCTCGATGCTTTTGCTACTAGAGCTGAGGAATGTGGCCTCCTTATCTCTGTACAGAAACTCGTGCCCTCATTCCATGTGGTATTCCACCACCCAATTATCATATAGATGGGCGAGCACTTGAGAACTGCGAGTCTTACAGATACCTTGGTGTCCCTATTAACGACCCTGGGTACCTTTCTTCTCTCAAGAGGAGACTGTGGGAGAGATTAAAGCCCTTGCGGGTCCTTGTTGGTGTCAATCATGGAATTAACGTGAGACTTGCTAGAATGTTTTATGTATCATTTATACGCTCTGTGATTGACTACAATGCTCTACATCTCACACTGTATACTGACAAAGAGCTGAAATCTCTTGAAACCTTGCAAAACGAAGCTATGCGTCTCATCCTTGGGCTCCAAAGTCCACGAGAATAGTTAATATGAGAGCAGAGTTAAAATTACCTACCATAAGTGAGAGAATTTTGTCTATTAGCACAGTTTTCGGCGTGAAGGCATTGAGTAGATCTAGGCAACACATGAAGTTTCAAGCTAAACTTTCTAATATGCTGCACTCACCTGAGGTCTATAGAAGAAGAACGAAATCTGATTATGTATATTGGTTCTATAAGGTAGCCAACTCCATCAAAATATTAAATATGTACCCAACTCAACTAATGATTAATCAACCAATTACTCCATGGGATAACTGGGATTTATCAGTTGATTTTGTAAATGCGCCCAAGAAAGATAGTGTGCACTCTACATTATTAAAACAGTTAACACTGAAAAGCATCACTGAAAGTACTCAGAGTTTGGGTAACGATGTGTATCAGTGCTATACCGACGGCTCTGTAGAAGAAGGTGGACGATGTACCGGATGTGCATGTAATATATTTGAACAATCTACTCTCGTACATACAGCAATGAAGCGCGTCAATGACTGGGCAAGTACAACTCAAACCGAACTTGCAGGCATATACCTTGCCACTGAATTTTTAAAAGACAAAGGCAGTGGACTTATATACTGTGACTCGCAGAGTGCACTCCTGGCATTGAACGCACATATTAGTGACACCCAGAAAATAGTCAGTGATATTCGAATGAATGTTTTAGCTGCTAAAGAAAACAGATTTGAAATTAAATTCCTATGGATACCATCACATGTTGGCATCTCAAGGCATGACACTGCTTGCAAAGACAGCCTGTAGAAAACCAGTGGTAGAAATTGATATGGGTATTTCATTAGCAGTGGCAAAGAGAATACTTAAACAAATATCTAATGAAGATCTCACCGACCTAACAAATTCACAAAGACCTGAAAGCTGTAGCATTAAATATTATGATAGATATCGTGAGGAAACATTCACATATGGGACTAATAGAACAAGAACCCGGCAATGTGATGTTATAGTGGCCAGAATACGCCTGGGATATAGACGTATCTGGCAGCTTTCTCAAAACCCAATGTCGAGTACACAATGTGTCAACTTTGTGAAAGAGAAAACATGCACTCTCTTGAACATTATATTGTAGAATGTCCCATACTGGCTGACTTTCGCCCCCTGGGCTAAGGTATGCTGAACTTGTAATTACTATATGAGTACTGGAACACTTGATGATATATTGGACTTGTACCCAAGATTGACCATGTAATAGATTAATTATACAATGTATGTGATGTAACTATATAACCTGAGCTTGTAAAAGCACCTTAATCACCTTCAGTGATTAAGTGCTTAATTGCACACTAGTTTCTTTATCAGCTATCTCACCCTGTCAGAGTAAATGAGATAAATGTCTGTGAATGCATGTGTGTATATATGTATATGTGTGTGTATGTGTATGTATGGGTATAAAGTATATATGGAAGCTGATCAGAATTACATTTCACCTTTGTAAATGTACATTAATGACACTGTGTAGATGACACATCGAACACTTTATGTAAGGCATACATAAATCTGTGTATCTATGTATTTACGTATATAGGTTAGCTTAGCATTTTTAAAGCACCGACTCACCTTCAGTGGTTGATTGTTCAATAAACCCTTGAACTATATGTTTAACACATCTCTAACCCTGTCTATGGAGGACAGAAGAAAATGTATATATGCTGGTTAGCATTGTTAATGTGTGGCCACGTCTGTGGTAGAAAACAATAAAAAAAAAAAAAAAAAAAAAAACACACACAAACACACACACACACACACACACACACACACTAACATACAAACACACAGAGAGAGACAGATAGACAGGGCAGGTGGCTGAGGGGACAGCACGCTGGACGTGTGATCCTGTGGTCACGGGTTCGATCCCAGGCGTCGGCGAGAAACAATCTGCAGTTTCTTTCATCCTAATGCACCTGTTACCTAGCAGTAAATAGGCACCTGGGAGTTAGTCAGGTGTCACGGGCTACTACACCTGGGGTGTGTGTGTGGTTTGGAGAAAACAAAATAGTAATTAGTAAAGGAAAATGTAAGAGGGAATATAATAACCCATGGTTTAATAGACAGTGTCAGGAAGCAAAAATTAGAAGCAGGCGGTAGTGGAGGAAGTGCAGAAGACAAAGGACAGAGGACAACAGGATCAGATGCAACAGAGCTAGGAACGATGACATTTACATAAGAAGAGCATCGAAAAGAATCTATGAGAACGATATTGCGATCAAAGCGAAAAAGCAACCTAAATTACTACACAGCCATATAAGAAGAAAAATGTCGGTGAACGACCAAGTGACATGCCTAGGAAAACAGAGGGGGCATATACTGAAAGTAAAAAAGGAAATCTGCGAGGCACTGAATGCCAGTTTCCATGGAGTGTTCACAACCGTGCCTGAGCAGCTCCCATTGTTAGAAGAGATTTCCCTAGATGAAAGACTATCAGATATAGAGGTGACAACAGAGGAGGTAATGAAACAGTTGACAACACTAGATGCAACTAATGCGGTTGGACCAGACAAAGTATCACCTTGGATATTAAAAGTGGCAGCGCAGACCCTCAGCGTGCCTCTGGCAAGGACCTTTAATGAATCACTTATGTCGGGAGTGATTGCCCAATTGCTGGAAGAAGGCAAATGTTGTACCGATTTTCAAGAAAGGTGATAGGGAGGAGGCACTTAAACTATAGACCTGTATCACTGACAAGTATCCCCTGCAAAATACTTGAAAGAATAATTAGGCTACGACTGGTTGCACACCTGGAGAACGTTAGGTTTGTGAACGTTTGGTTGATGTTGGTATAAATCTCTCTTCGGCCTCCTGGCATTTTCGTATGACTAGGGCCATCATATCTTGACCTGTTTTTCCTCTAATTTCTTCCTCCCACTGCACTTCTCCCAGTCCATTATCCTCCTATAGTCCGCTTTCCTGTAGTCAACTCTCCTTTCCCAGACCAATTGTCCCATGGACACCAGATTGAATTCCATCATGTAGTCAAAGACTAGGACACAATGGTCGCTGGCCCCTAGAGGTATTTCATGCTCCAAATTCTCGATGTCTTCTACGTTCTGGGTAAAAATCAGGTCTAATAGGCTCGGTGCATCTCCTCCTCTTTTCCTTGTGTCTTCCTACACATGTTGTGTCAGGAAATTCCTGTCTATAAATCTACTAACTTTGCTCCCCACGTTTCGCTCCCTCCATGGGGATTCCTTAATTCCCAATATATCTCTCCATAGATTCAGGTCCCCCATGACCAGCAGCTTCGCTCTCATTCTGTGGGCTAGTGTTGCGGCCTTCTGCAATTCATCTATGCATGCCTTGTTGTTGTCATCATACTCCTGCCTGAGTCTCCAACTGTTTGGAGGGGGATTGTAGATTACCAAGATCACAATATTCCTCCATGTGCTGTCAAAGTTCCATGTATGAAGCTTGTGCTCTCATTGGTAACCCGATTTCCCAGGTCTTCAAACTTCCATTTCCACTTTATTAGGAGTGCCACTCCCTCTCCCTGTCTGTGTCCTCTCTTTTCTTATCACCTGGTAGCCCTCTGGAAAGATTGTATCTGAGATCATGTAATTTATTTTAGTTTCTGCAATTGCAACTATGTCAGTAACTGCCTCACTCACTCTTTCTTTTATCTCTTCTGCATTACTAGATATCCCATCAGCATTGGTGTACCAAACCTTGAGATTCTTCATGGAAACTCTAGTATCAGAGTTCGCCCTTTCTCTGGGGGTCTGGGGGGATCTGGGGGATGTCTGGGGGATGTATGGAGGCTGGGGGGATCCGGAAGATCTGGGATGTGAATGGGGGGATGGGGGGATCCGAGGGGTGTCTGGGGAGATCCAGGGGGTGTCTGGGGGTATCCGGGGGTGTCTAGGGGGCTGAAAGGGGTCGGGAGGGGTACTTGGGGGGCGAATGGGGGCTGGGCATCTAGGAAGGTAGGTATTTGGAACTCAGGGGTAGGTGTGGGCATTGGGGCAGAAGGGGGGAAAAGGGAACTGGAGGAAGAGGTAGGGGGGGTCCCCCATGGCTGGGGATCCATGCCCCCCCCCCCCTAGCAAGGGTGGGGGGCCACATGGAAGGGGAGGGGATGAGAAGGGGGCGGGCTGGGTGGGTTTTGGGGGTTGAGGGGATGAGGGTTGGACGGGTTTTGGGGTTGAGGGGATGAGACCTGGGTGGGTTTTGGGGGTTGAAGTGATGAGGGCTGGGCGGTTTGGGGGGTTGAGGGGTTGAGCGGGTCCTTGGAATGTGGGATGAAGCAGATGGATTTGAATGCAGTGGGGTCAGAGGAGTCAGGGGAGGTGTTGGGGAGATAAGCAGGGGAAGAGAGGGCTGATTTGGGGAGGGACTGACCTGGGAAGCCGGTGTGAGCTGGTTAACATGGGGTGGGGCACGGGTGGGTTAGTACTTGGGTGTGTAACTACGCTCAAATGGGAAGAGTTATATCGTGGAGGTTTGCTCGCCCTGTGGGCACTCTGTTCCTTTTTCGTCATAAATTATCAATATACACGTTGTAGTAGTTTTCGCTACCTCTGAGTAAGTGTTTGTGATGCAGTATGTAATCCACTGCCTCGTCGTTAGTGAACTGTACCAGAACAGGGCGTTTCTTCTCACAGTTGTATGGCCCAATGCGTCGGTGGACTTGCACCTCATTCCCTGCCATCTGGGCTCTAATATCACTCAAGATCCCCTGAAGCTCCAAATCTTCAATCTCCATCCTTTCCTGCCTCGATGGTGCCTTGGCTTCAAGCAATCCATGGATTATGATTGACCTCTTTCTCAGTGTAGGGTCATGCTGGTCGGCCCCATCCCCTGGCTGACCCCCACCCCTCTCACACTTGCTACTCCATCCACTACTACTCCCCCTTCCCCTGCCAAGCTTCCTTAATCCTGCCAAATTCATTTGTAAGCCTAGTTATTTCTCCTTTACATTCTACCCTGCTCTTCCTGATTTCCTCTTGAATTTAATCCATAAACTCTTGTTTGAGGTTTGAACCTCGTCTTGTATTTATTAAAGATTTAACTTTAATCCCCTGGATTAGATCATCTATCCAAAATCCCTCTTCTCTACAAATTTCCCAATCATCTTCTTCACAAATCTATCCTCTTCTTCATCATAATACTGCTGGACCTAGACGCCTTTCCTGACCTAGTCATTGCTATAATCCAACCTTACTCACAGGGGTTCCAAGTATCTTACCTTCCTGCTACACAATAGGTGAGTGAATCTCCAAGCGTCTCCCCACGTGGTGTTGGGAGGGTGCTGCCAGAGGTGAGGTCACGGTCAGAGGTCGGTGAGGTCCTCCACTCTGCACACTGCCACAGTACTTCAACAACTATTTTCAATTACGCTATCTATACTGTTTTTTCTTCACTACCTTATGGCTTTAGACAAAACCCAAGTTTTTCATTTACTTGTATACACTTTTCACTTCGAACTAGTCTGATTACCCCTCCCACTTCACTAGTGAACCAAGAGCTCCAACCCCGTCCACCCAACACGATGGTCACAACAAAAGTCGTGTGTGTGTTTGTGTGTGTGAATGTATTCACCTAGTTGTATTCACATAGTTGTTCTTACGGGACTTGAGCTCTGCACCTTCGGCCCGCCATTCGACTGTCAATTCCACACTCACACACACACCCCAGGAAGAAGCCTTAACAGCTGTCTAACTCCCAGGTACCTATTTACTGCTAGGTATTGGGGCATCAGGGTAAAAGAAACATGGCACATTTGTTTCTGCCTGGTCCGTGAATCGAACCCAGGCCAGAGAATTACGAGTTCTATGCAAGATGTCTGCTCAGCTACCAGACTTCCTATGTGTGTGGTGTGTGTGTGTGTGTGTATTCTCCTAGTGCGCTTGCGGGGGTTGAGGTCTGCTCTTTCGGCCCATCTCTCAACTGTCAATCAACTGTTTCTAAGACTACTATTTCCCCCCCCCCCCCAACACACACAACCCCAGGACGCAGCCCGTGCAAGCTGACTAACTCCCAGGTACCTATTTACTGCTAAGGTAACAGGGACATAGGGTTGAAAGAAACTCTACCCATCGTTTCTCGCTGGGCCCAGGATCAACCCTGGACAACAGGATCAAGTGTCCAGCGTACTGTCCGCTCGGCCTGCCGGCTCCCATGTGTGTGTGTGTGTGTGTGTATGTGTACTCACCTAATTGTACTCCCCTAATTGTGTTTACAGGGGTAAGCTCCGGCTCTTTGTCACGCCTCTCAACCGTCAATCAACAGGTGTACAGGTTCCTGAGCCTATGGGCTCTATCATATCTATACTTGAAACTGTGTATGGAGTCAACTCCACCACATCACATCCTAATGCATTCCACTTGTCGACCACTCTGACACTAAAAAAGTTCTTCTAATAATTCTGTGACTCATTTGAGCACTCAGCTTCACTGTTGGTGATGGGGTAAAGTGTGTGAAGGTGAAGGTTGGTGATGGGGAAGTGTGTGAAGGTGATGGGTGGAGTGTGTGAGGGTGATGGTTGGTGATGGGTGGAGAGTGTGAGGGTGATGGGTGAAGTGTGAAGGGGTGATAATGGGGTGTGGGTGAGTGTGGGAGGGATGGTTGGTGATGGGGTGGGAGTGTGAGGGTGATGGTGGTAATGGTGGAGTGTGTGAGGGTGATGGTTGGTGATGGCTGGAGTGTGTGAGGGTGATGTAGGTGATGGGTGGAGTGTGTGAGGGTGCGGGTTGGTGATGGGGGGATTGTGGAGTGGGTGATGGTGGTGATGGGTGGAGTGAGTGAGGGTGATGGTTGGTGCTGGATCATGGTGTGAGGGTGATGGTTGGTGATGGGTGGAGTGTGGGAGGGTGATGGTTGGTGAGGGGGGGGTGTGAGGGTGATGATGGTGATGGGTGAAGTGTGTGAGGGTGATGATTGGTGATGATTGGAGTGTGTGAGGGTGATAGGNCTGTGGGAGCATCTTGGAGACATACTCCCACATCACCACCCAACCAAGATCGGCTCCACAGCGTGGGCGCTCGTTCCCTTCACACCGCTGACAACATGTGCACAAACTGAGTGCACTGAGCGCGGCCGGGTCCAGCGGACCCCGTTTTCTATACAGCTAGGCGAGGCGGGGCCTCGTCTAGACTATTCTCTTCTGGTAAGTGAGGAATTTCTTCAGTCACCGGATCACATGTGGCTATCTGTTCAGGTTTTGAGCAGGCACTGTGGTTGGACGTAGCTCCAGGTCTGGGTCGGCTCAACGCCTCGAAACCCTGAGTGGCGCTGGTCTGTCCACTGCCTCTCTCCACCTGTGTCATGCCTGAAACATCAGAGACACACTGGGAACCAGTGTCCGGTGATGCGCGTTGCGTTTCCTCGCTCATGTCTCCCTCGTTCGACGTCTCGTTAATCACCCCTGACCTACTCAACCAGTCAGCACCTACGTTGTCGGCTCCCTTTATGTAAACCACGCGGAATGTGAACTGTTGAAGGAACAACACCCAGCGCATTATTCTAGGGTTGGCGTTTTTAAGCGTACCGATGTGGCTGAGGGGTTGGTGATCTACTTGAAACGTGAAACGCTTACCATAGAGATACTGGTAGAATTTCCTTACTCCCACCACAGCAGCAAGGAGTTCCTTTTCTACAGTGGAGTACTTCTGCTCAGCATTGCTCAGTTTACGACTGGAGTACGCAACTGGCCAGATTTCACCGTCGTACTCTTGCATGAGTACAGCACCAATACCTGTATTTGAGGCATCTGTCCGAAGGATGTACTCCCTGGTAGAATCTGGTAGTCTAAGGATGGGTGCTTCAGTCAGCTTCTTCTTGAGCGTCGAGAATGCTGAGTTCTCCATTTCTGTCCAACGTACTCTAACAGGTGCATTCTTCTTGGTGAGATTAGTTAGCGGAGTTGCTATAGACGTGAAATTGGGAATGAAAGTTCTGTAGTACCCTGCCAGTCCCAGGAATGACTTAACCTGAGTCTTGGTGGCGGGTGGAGCGGCTTCACTGATCTTGGTGATCTTCTCAGGCAGCGGCCTGGTGAACCCTCCCCCTATCACGTGACCAAGGTACCTGACCTCCTTGCACCCCAACTCACACTTAGTGGGTTTTGCAACCATTCCTACTTCTTGTAGTCTTGTCAACACCTGCCTTAGCAAGGTCAGATGTTCTTCCCACGTAGCAGAGTGGATGAGCACATCGTCCACGAACACTTCTACTCCAGTAATTCCCCCCAAGACTTTGCGCATAGTTCTGTTGAACACGGCTGGGGCGTTCACCAGTCCAAACGGAAGAACTGTGAACTGGAAGAGACCTTCGCTTGTCATGAAGGCAGTGCAGCGCTTACTGTCTTCATGTAATGGAATCTGCCAAAATCCTTTTGTCAGATCAAGCTTGGAGAAATAGCAACTGGAAGCTAACCTCGAGAAGATCTCATTTTGATTGAACATCGGTTCAGCATCAAACTCTATGATGGAGTTCAACTTCCTGAAGTCGAGGCAGATGCGCACACCTCCCCCAGGCTTCTTCACTAACACCATCGGGCTTGAGTACGGTGAGGTCGACTTCTCTATTACTCCCGCATTAATCATAGATGCCAGTTCTTCTCTCACCTGTGGTACAAGGTGATGAGGAACAGGATATGGTTTTGTTCGTACCGCTTGCTGCTCTAGCAAAGGTATGCGGTAACCCTCTACTTTTGCTACCTTAGTGACGTCAGAGAGTACCTCCTTGTACTCTGCTACCAGTCGAGTAACCTGGTCGACTTGATCTTCAGACAGCTGATCATCAACCTTAACATCTCGGTGTGTCTCCTGCTGCTGTTGATTGAAGAGACCTGGCTGACCTTCCTCCTCGTCGGCGGTTATCACTGAGACACCGGCGATCGTTGCTGAGAGCAGAGGGTGGTCGATCGGCCCTGTCGATGTCGAGCCCTGCGGTCCTCTCCTGTTTTTACGTCTTACATGCTTCTTCGGCTTGTTGGATCCATCTGCAGGAGGGTCCTCGTAGCGTTGGAGCATGTGTTCTTTTGCTTTCTCTCCCTTATACTTCAACTGGGTGAGGGTGTGGTCACTCCCTGTGACGTCATCCCCGGGCGAGTCGCCCTTGGGATCAGCTGGCTGGGGACGGCTGCATACAGCTGAGGCAGCGTCCTCACGCTCCCCCGTTTTCTTCGAGGGTGGACTCGGGCAATCAGAGATTCCCGGAACATTTCCCAATAAAATCCATATACAGCACGTTCCTGTTGAACGGCACGGATTTTACCTTTGATGTAAGGTGTGTCGACCCACACATACACCTCCACCATCTCTTTAGTATAGCCATTTGGGAATTTGACATAGATATGTCTACCTGTCTCAGATCCTGGCTGTACTAGGCTCTTTCTTACCATGTGAGTAGTGGCGCCTTTGTCACGGAAGATTTTCGCCGATTTTCCGTTAACATTTCCGTCCACCACCTCAAGGGTCCAAGCTAGTGGATCCTTTCCAACGTTGGGATGTTTCTTACCACTTGAGCTCACACCTGCTATGTAACCTGATTTCGGTTTTACCTTGCAATCAGCTGCACGATGACCTGGCTTACCACAGGTGTAGCACTTGTGCACCTGCTTGTTGGAGGAGTTTCCCTGCTCCCCCGACACACCAGTCTTAAGCTTAGCTCTATCGCCAATACCTGTAGCATGATGCTTCTCGTGCGGCTTCACCCCTTTCACCTGTCTCCTGGCCCCAGCCCACAGATCAGCTTGCTTGGCCATAGACAGATTTGACACAATTTCTTGCTCTTTGAGCTTGACACGCAGAGACGATTCGCATGCTTCTAAGAACTGTTCACGAATCATCAGTTGATAGAACTCCATGCTCCCAGGAGCAGTCTCCATGAGTTCACAGTAACGGTTTAGACTCGATTCTAACCGCTGTAACATGAGCACATATGTCTCACCTTTTTGCAATTGAGCCCTACGGAAATTCTCTAGCATCCGGTCTGCAGTTATGCCAAAACCGTTCAGCAGCGCTGTTGTCAATGCCTCGTAATCTCCGCGCTGGTGCGGACCCAGACTGTGGTAGATAGTTAATGCCCTACCCTTTAACAATGCACTAAGAGCGAGTGCCCACTTTGATCTTTCCCACCCGCAATCAGCGGCGTGACCTTCGAAACGCTTGATGTATGCATCCATCGAGTCGTCCCTCTCATCAAAGTTAGCTAGTTTAGGTAGTTTGACAGTCTTACCTTGTTCAACGTTAGTCTCCGTTGAACGACCACTTGTCTGGTCATCCTGCCTTGCTTGCAACTGCATGCGAGCTATGCGTTCAGTACTTTCTCGGTTCTGCTGATCAGTCCAGCGTTTGTTTTCTCTCTCTTGCTGATCAGTCCACAGTTTACTTTCTCTGTCCTGCTGATCAGTCCAGAGTTTCATAGCTTGCTCTGCTACTTTATTCCCTTCGAATCCCAACTCCCTAACTTGGTTACGGTATTCCTCTAAGGTGAATAATTGCGAGCCTGTAATACCTACTCTTTGAGTTGGTGTCGTCCACAAGGACCTTTTGGGCCGAGATTCTTCCCCATAGAATCCCCCCAACGGAGTATTTAAGGGCTAGATTCCCGCGTGACTCCGTTTTCTTCCGCAGCGCGCGTGATTCTAGTGACATCATTCTCGGTGACGTCACCCACAGGGGTCTCTACCTCCAAGTTGTCTCTCACTGGGGTCTCTCCCACTGTGTTATCTCTCACTGGGGTCTCACCACCGATAGCTTCATCCAGTGTGATGAGACTCGTGCACGCCACCTCAGCACTACCCTGCATGTGTGCTTGTAGCATCACCTCTTCCACGGCCCTCATGTGCTGTTCCACTCGTTCCTTACACTCTTGTTCAGTAAGAGTGTCGTAGTCGTCAGGTCTACGAGCGGTCAAGGCCAAGTGAAGATGCAGGTAGCGCTGTTTGTACTCTACACACTCAGACATACTGGTGGTGTGTGTACCTAACAGGGTGTTAAACATCCTCTGAATACTGCTCGTCACTTTTGAATTTTCAGGGAAAATTTAAGTGCGAAATTTTACTGTACAACCTAGCTCATAGGTTCCAACTAAGCCTAACACGTTGGGCGCCAGATGTGGGGGTTTTTCTTTTTTTGCTGTCACGACTGCAATGCGTACGTCGCCAATGTACATGTGGCAGACGCTTCACGAAGCTGTCGGAATTAGCAAAATAGAAAATACGAGAGCAACCGTACAGGGCCTGGGAGCAAGGTCGAGTTAGAGTCCTTGTGGGTCTCTTCTCAGACTAGCCTCACCTGGTCCTGCTCCACGTTGGTCGTTGGAATCTCCTCAATGATGTAACACTTTAAGGGACTCCTAGGGTCCTCATCAAATTTATAGTTTAGTGACTTACAGGCAACTCGGTGTTGAAGACACTTAGAGCTGAAGGCTTGAGTAATATTGGCAGTATTCAGAAGTGGTTCAACGGAAACACCGCATAAAGCTTAACAGTAGTTTATTTACTAACTTAACCACTAATACACAGGGTGCTTGATTTACTTTCGATTGGCGTCAGCAAAGCTATGGTTGCATTAGCGAGACTCTTGACGTCTGGCTAATCGACTCGTATCCACTCGTGGAGAAACACCTAACTTAACACAGTTGACAGCCAATCACTAACACGGCAACCTAACTGCCGGTATGCAAAGGGATCACAAGAGTTCCAACCGGATACTCGGTAATGATGATATGCAATATCAACAAATACACAATACAGGCATAACATGCACAATAATAATCACACAATAACTAAATGTGTGGTGTATGTGAAGCTCACATTCACAGACGAGTGAAATGCAGTGATACCACACAGATAAACACGCATTCACCGTCGATTCACCTATAACCTGCGACAGGTATAAGAAGGTGAGAACTGTGGTTGATCCCTCAGATCAACACAGACACAATAAACAATGACAAGATCTTGTACTTACAGATAAGGTACCTTTCCTTACGCACTCACTCAGACTCGTTTATACAAGCACTCGTAGGTGGCCTGATAGCTGGTTTCGCTCGTAGACACGGAGGGTACTCGCAGTATCTTGAGATGATTTCGTGAGTAGGGCGTGCTGTATGCTTAACAGACAGACACACGCGCACACACTGGCACTGACGGTGCGTGAGGTGGTGACGTCACGTAGGAGCTAGGGCGGCGGCGGCGCTCGAGGTACTGAGGTACACGCTCAGGATGAGTGGCGGTACCATGCACTACACTGTACACTGTGGTAATGTCACACACAGATTACTTAGGCGGCGGCACTGCCTTAGTTCACTCTAGGTCACTCACGACGATCTTTGTCACCAGGGGTTACCTGATACCAGTCTGTTTCGCTCTGGAGATTTGTCACTTTAGGCTTCTAAACAATATATTCCCACTCGTGATTCTGGCGAGTGTGTGGTATATCGCAAAGACGCTGAGTTAACTTGACGGTGAGGGATAGACGGTGATCAGTCTATTGGCCGGTAGAACAGAACACGTCCTCTTCGTATGGTCTCTCTCACGTGAATGAGTTTGCAAGGGTGCCGGGCATCTCGTGGCACACAACACAAAAGGAGTTACAATTTGACCAATAGCATTGCAGCAAATGAGCGGGAACCAATCATATTAGCTCGTTCGATGAGCAGTAGTAGGAGTGACGTCATGAACACGTCATAGCTGTTATTCAACTTCGCGCCGGTTGACCCCAGAGGTTAGACGCTGCTGGCGCCTTCCCCTCTGTCTCAGCGGGCACCAGCCATGTACTCACTGACCCTTTGGTAGCAAGTATACTTAGCTCCCTGTATCTACTTCCTGCCTAGACATACGGCGGCCTACGTATTTTAACAGTGTTCCTGGTTAAGTGGGCATTCTGGAGATACCCAACATGCTAGGTCACTATCCAGGATTAAGAGAGATAGGCTTTGTGCACGAAGATCTGTGCACTGCAATGCCATTCAAGTCAGCTGTGGGAGCATCTTGGGAGACATACTCCCACATGTATCCTGTGTCTGGCGTCCGGTTTCCGCTGCCTAGTTTCATTACTTTGCATTTACTCGGGTTGAACTTGAGCAGCCATTTGTTGGACCATTCGTTCAATCTGTCCAGGTCATGTTGTAGCCATCTACTATCCTCCTCTGTTTCAATCCTCCTCATAGTTTTTGCGTCATCAGCAAACATTGTGAGAAACGAGTCTATACCCTCTGGGAGATCAATTACATGTATCAGAAACAGTATAGGTCCAAGGACTGACCCCTACTGGACACCACTTACGATGTCTCGCCAATCTGAGACCTCACCCTTCACAGTGACTCGTTGTCTTCTGTTGCTTAGGTACTCCCTTATTCAAAGGAGTACCTTCCCTTTCACTCAAGCCTGCATCTCCAGCTTTTTCACTAGCCTGTTGTGTGGTACTGTATCAAAGGCTTTCTGGCAATCCCAAAATATGCAGTCTGCCAATCCCTTTCTTTCTTGCCTGATTTTTATTGCCTGGTCGTAGAATTCAATTAACCCTGTGAGGCAGGACTCGCCTTCCCTGAACCCATGTTGATGCTGTGTTACAAAGTTCCTTCGCTCCAGATGTTCCTCTAGCTTTCTTCGCACAATCTGTTTCATCAGCTTCTATGGTGTGCAGGTTAGGACCATTGGACTGTAAATGGATTTACAGTCCAATGGTCTCTCTCTCTCTCTCTCTCTCTCTCTCTCTCTCTCTCTCTCTCTCTCTCTCTCTCTCTCTCTCTCTCTCTCTCTCTGTAGTTCACTGCCTCCTGTCTATCCCCTTTCTTATATATTGGGACTACATTAGCTGCTTTCCAAATTTCTGAAAGGTCCTCTGTTGCCAGTGATTTGTTATATACTATGGAGAGGCAAGCACAGTGCTTCTGATCCTTCCTTTAGTGTCCAAGGGGAGATTCCATCTGGGCCTATAGCCTTTGACAAATTCAACTCTAGTAACAACTTCCTTACTTCCCCACTGGTAATCTCAAACTTTTTCAGTGGTTCCAGGTAAACTATTCCCTCTTTTATCTCTGGATTTTTTCCTTGCACTAAAGTGAAGACCTTTGGAATGTCTTATTCATTTCCTCACACACTTCCTTGTCGTTTGTAGTGAATCCTTCCGCCCCTATCCTTAATTTCATAACCTGTTCCTTTTCTGTTGTTTTTCTTCTGATGTGAGTGTGTAGCAATTCAGGTTGACTCTTCGCCTTGCTCGCGATGTCATTTTCATATTGTCTTGCTGCCTCTCTTCTCATCCTGACATATTCATTCCTGGCACTCTGGTATCTTTCTCTGCTCTCAAGTGTCCTGTTATTCCTATAGTTTCTCCACGCCCTTTTACTTTGCTGCTTAGCTATCCTACATCTTTGATTAATCCATGGGTTTCTCATCTGCATTTCAGTTTTTACCTTTTGGACTGGGACATACTTGTTTGCTACCTTCTTGCATTTCTGCGTGATGTAGTCTATCATGTCTTGTGCCGTCTATCCCCTGAGCTCTGTTTCCCAAGTTATATCTGTTAGGAATCTTCTTATCTACTCATAGTTTCCCTTACGGAATGCCAGTCTTTTGTTTTCAGTACCAATCCTTGAGTTCAAAAGCCCTTCTTAAACCAGATACTCAAACACCAGTATACTGTCGTCGCTCATTCCTACTGGGGCCTCAAAACCGATTTCCCTTATGTCGGAGTCGTTCAGAGTGAAGACTAGATCGAGTCTCGCTGGTTCTCTCATTTCCTCTCATCCTTGTGGGCTCTCTGATATGTTGGCTTAGAAAGTTTCTTGTCACCACCTCCATTAGTTCTCCCAGTCTATCCTTCCGTGATTAAAGTCCACCATGATGAGCAGGTGGGATCTAGTTCTA
>WNGS01008775.1:18179-29867 GCA_020271785.1 Procambarus virginalis
TGTCGATCGGTTTTCTGGCCTTCGGAGTGATCGTATTCGACTTGCTGGCCGACGCCATATACGGCAGCCACGCCAATAGGATGACGGCGCTGGGGGCGGAGGACGGAGCGGCCCAAGCCAGAGTGGCCATCCTGCCTGGCTTTGGACTCTTCGGAGACACTTCACAACCTGGCCGAGATAGTCTTGAACATGATCACCATTTATCTCTACAGGTTTGCTAGTAAAACTATCTGTCATTTATTCTTAATCTTATGTGTAGTTCTTCGAGCGAGTGTTATATGAGGGGATCAGGTGTAAAGTGTTGCTGAAATGTGTGCATCTGTGTACTGCACATGTGCTGCACTATGTGGAGTACCTCTGACTGGTACACAGGTACTATGTCTCTAGTCACACGCCCACACCTGACAACAATGTTTATATTCAATGCCAGTTGTCTTGCCACACAACCTCACTCACTGTGAGTCCTCTCATCAGACCTCACTCACTGTGAGTCCTGTCCCCAGACCTCACTCACTGTGAGTCCTCTCATCAGACCTCGCTCACTGTGAGTCCTCTCATCAGACCTCACTCACTGTGAGTCCTCTCATCAGACCTCACTCACTGTGAGTCCTGTCATCAGACCTCACTCACTGTGAGTCCTGTCACCAGACCTCACTCACTGTGAGTCCTGTCACCAGACCTCACTCACTGTGAGTCCTGTCCCCAGACCTCACTCACTGTGAGTCCTGTCCCCAGACCTCACTCACTGTGAGTCCTGTCACCAGACCTCACTCACTGTGAGTCCTGTCACCAGACCTCACTCACTGTGAGTCCTGTCCCCAGACCTCACTCACTGTGAGTCCTCTCACCAGACCTCACTCACTGTGAGTCCTGTCCCCAGACCTCACTCACTGTGAGTCCTGTCCCCAGACCTCACTCACTGTGAGTCATGTCACCAGGCCTCACTCACTGTGAGTCCTGTCACCAGACCTCACTCACTGTGAGTCCTCTCACCAGGCCTCACTCACTGTGAGTCCTCTCACCAGACCTCACTCACTGTGAGTCCTGTCACCAGACCTCACTCACTGTGAGTCCTCTCACCAGACCTCACTCACTGTGAGTCCTGTCACCAGGCCTCACTCACTGTGAGTCCTCTCACCAGACCTCACTCACTGTGAGTCCTCTCACCAGACCTCACTCACTGTGAGTCCTCTCACCAGACCTCACTCACTGTGAGTTCTCTCACCAGACCTTACTCACTGTGAGTCCTGTCACCAGACCTCACTCACTGTGAGTCCTGTCACCAGACCTCACTCACTGTGAGTCCTCTCACCAGACCTCACTCACTGTGAGTCCTCTCACCAGGCCTCACTCACTGTGAGTCATCTCACCAGACCTCACTGTGAGTCCTCTCACCAGACCTCACTCACTGTGAGTCCTGTCACCAGACCTCACTCACTGTGAGTCCTCTCACCAGGCCTCACTCACTGTGAGTCCTCTCACCAGACCTCACTCACTGTGAGTCCTGTCACCAGACCTCACTGTGAGTCCTCTCACCAGACCTCACTCACTGTGAGTCCTGTCACCAGACCTCACTGTGAGTCCTCTCACCAGACCTCACTCACTGTGAGTCCTCTCACCAGACCTCACTCACTGTGAGTCCTCTCACCAGACCTCACTCACTGTGAGTCCTCTCACCAGGCCTCACTCACTGTGAGTCATCTCACCAGGCCTCACTCACTGTGAGTCCTGTCACCAGACCTCACTCACTGTGAGTCCTGTCACCAGACCTCACTGTGAGTCCTCTCACCAGACCTCACTCACTGTGAGTCCTCTCACCAGACCTCACTCACTGTGAGTCCTCTCACCAGACCTCACTCACTGTGAGTCCTCTCACCAGACCTCACTCACTGTGAGTCCTCTCACCAGACAGGTTGATGAGTACCCAGTCAGCCCCTCCACGGCCACCACCAAATACTTGCCAATATTACTATGCATATCATATAAAATGTTATAAATAAATAAATAAATAAATAAATAAATTAATGTTTATTTAGGTAAGGTACATACATACAAGAGATTTTACAAAGATTGATGGATTTATAGATAGAGCTAGTACATACAATGCCTAAAGCCACTATTACGCAAAGCGTTTCGGGCAGGAAAAACATTAATGACTAAAGCTTAATACTAATTGAGTATAAAGAATAAAATGTGTTGAGAACAAATAAAAATAGAGATAAAAAGGGGAGAAACATGGCTGAAAAAGCAGCACAAATACAATTAGGTCGACAAACAGCGTTGTTTAACAAAAAAAACAGACATGGATTGACAATAGAAAGGGTAAGGTAGGTTACAGGGAATTTATTAGGTAGTGCTTCATTTTTATCTTAAACTGGTTGAGAGAGGTACAGTCTTTAACATGATTGGGGAGGTCATTCCACATTCTGGGTCCCTTGATTTGTA
Source organism: Procambarus virginalis (assembly GCA_020271785.1). NCBI lineage: Eukaryota > Metazoa > Arthropoda > Malacostraca > Decapoda > Cambaridae > Procambarus > Procambarus virginalis. The sequence continues at coordinate 20,625 of WNGS01008775.1, forward strand.
GAGCATTTCTAGTTTGATTAAGTCGTACTCTTGGAATATCAAAACTGTATTTATTTCTGGTGTGGTGCTCATGGGTTCTGTTACAACCTTCAATGAAGCTTTTGAGGTCAGGATTGGCATTACAGTTCAGCGTTTTATATATATATATAATACACATGAAAGGATGTGCAGTGACTTATTATCTAACATATTGAGAGATTTGAGTAGGGGTACCGAGTGATGTCTGGGGCCAGAGTTGGATATTGCCCTAATAGCAGCTTTGTGTTGAGTAATTAGAGGGCGTAAATGATTTTGTTAAGTAAACAACACTTAAAAGTATAATGCTGGAGGATAAGATCAGATTTTGAATCTTTGGATTTGGATCCTTGGATTTTGGAGGATCTTACCAGTGAATTAGGTGACTCTGACACTCTCAACAGTCCCTTCTAGAAAGATGTTAATCATTTTTTTAGAGTGCCTGACACCCCCAATAAACTTGAGTATTTCTGAACTGTCACTAAAAGGTAAGAATACACTCTAGGTGGTTGTGTCCTCCACAGGGATGAGAGTCCTGACTGTGGGGAGCGGCTGTTGTGCGAGAGTAACCAGCAGGCAGTCAGCAGAGGGATCCTCGACTCCTTCGTTACATACATCAGCGGGTTTGCCGTCTCCTTCTTGCTGCACGAGGCGCCGCTCTCTCGCAACTTAGAGGCCATGAGGGCCGGCAGGAAGGGCCACAACTGCCTAGATCTCTACCCGCACTGCTCCATCACCCTCTGAGGGCTGCCCTTAGCCCTCTAAAGGCTGACCCTCACCCTCTCCCGCACTGCCCTCTACAGACAACAAGGTGCAAGGAGGCAGATGTGTCGGTGGGAGGCAGAGGATAAGATAATGTAGATCTTTGGTGTATTGCATAAGGGGAGAGGGGTTATGTTAATGTTTTTTCCCATGATCTTCTCTTACTTCAGTACTAATATAATTTACACTGAAATCCAGCAACAATGGAAAAGAGAAAGAGGACTGCACATTTTATCTTTATAATTTGACCTTACAGGCATGTGGTCCCTGCCAAACTCGGTTAACGTTATTCTGGGTTTAAGCTATGACAGAGGTTAAGTGCAGTTGGTTCACACCTCTAAGGTTTTTTAATTTAATTTACAGATAAGATGAGGCATGTGAGTATGTTTCCTTTCACCTGTATCCTCTGTTTGACTATAGCAGAATGTAGCTGGGAGTTTAGCCCTTCTCAATCAAATTATATATCTCACTCACGGGAAAGGAAGTCTCAAGCCCCAGCACGAGACAACACACACTATCCTCTAACATAGATACCATCCAATGGATGGTACCATCCTCTCCATGGATACCATCCAACATGCAGCCTCAGGGAAACCTCCCCACCCATACCCCTTATACCCAGGTGCAGGATTCTAATGGGTGCCCATGTGAGTGTGGTCAATGGGCAAATGGGAGATTCAGTGGAAGAGTACACACACTCTCCCACTAGTGTAACATAAATAACCAAAGATGAATACTTGGATGGACATAACCTTTGGGAGGGAATGCTCTGAGGAGCACACATTGGCCATCCTCTCAGTTCTCTCATTGCCATTCATTAGCATGAAACTATTATCTATTATATGGCTTGGTCTCCCATTATTGGGGACAGGGAGCCTGTTACTATGATTGAGGACTCCTGGGCCAACTACTTACCTTCCCCAAAATGCAACCCACAATAGTTGCTTAACCCTAGAGTGCCTACTTAGTGCTAGGTGAACAGCAGCATTAAGTGAAAGGAAACATACCTCAAATGTGTCTACTTGTTCTGCCGAAGGAATCGAACCCAAGACCTTTCAGTAGTAAAGCGACTGCCATGTGCAGAATGAAGGGAAGTTTATTAAGTTTTGACTTATGGGCCTGCACAAGTGAATCAGCTCATGAATGGAAACACAACTGTAATTTCTTGTCTCGTGGCTTGTAATAATAACAAGATTCCTGGTTCAACCTTGACGACAAGTGGACATCTGGTCACCTGCTCTGCCAGGGGCTGCTGGATCACGTGACACGATTTTACCCACTGGGTGTTGATACTTGGGTCTGGAATTCTAATTCAACGTTCCGGATTGTACGACGCCTGGCGCACTTATTGTTCAGGGTCACAGGCAAGTTGATAGATTCCGTATGTTTTCTGACTGGTTCTTCAGGTGGGGAGATGGTGTCTGGCGCCAGCTTGGCCAAGAGGTGCCGGGAGTTGGCAGGCCTTGGTGGACAGCTGGCTCCTCCTCTGCCAGAGGGTAATAAAAGACTTCTTTGCATTTTGCCAATATGGGTATGAGGGGCTGTGTTTTTGCTTTGACTACCTAGTGTTCTGTATAAGGAGCGGGGCCGGGGCTTGCCTCCCTGAGGGACTCTTGAAGCTTCCCAATCATCTGCCTATCAGTATTTATTCACCACAAGGCACGTTTGTTTCTGCCAACAGACGACGTTCATTTAGCTGTATGGTTTTGCAATTTACCCTTCAAGGGTATGCCGGGGCACATAAGCCATCGTGGCCCCTAAATCAACAACGTTCTAGTACAGTAATTACATTGTACTTTTGACTAGCCAATGTGGCTAATGAGTTGAACTTTGCTTTGATGTCCAAAGGGTTTGGAAAGGATGGGAGAGATAGAAGGATGGGGAGGTGAAATTCTGGAAGAGGATGTGGGTGTAGTGAGAGAGGAGGTTTGAAAGTTCTGTGGTCTGTCCACCATGGGTTGGCATATGTGTGTGTCTTTGCTTGGGTGTGTGATATGTTGGGTTGTCAGTACATTGGCTGGGGGGCTAGTGTTTGTGTCCTAGCTGGTGTCTGGAAGCCCTAGAGCCGATGGAGTTGGCTGCAGAAGTTTAATCTTAGCAACATCAGGGTGCTTATGGTAGCACAATTTTTTTTTTTACTTTTTTTTTTTAAGTATAAATCGGGTCCGGGATGGACCACTCATCTGGGTCGTCTGGCAGACCACTTAGTATTTGAGGTCTTGGGAAGGCCTGATCATGGATGTGTCTGATCATATTTTGTTGGAGTGATTCTTGTGGTTGTGTGTGGTGGTTCATGGACCTCGTAGTCGCTGGTGGTGTTTACTGCTTCGTGGGGTTCTTCGGGTTATGGGACATACATGTTCTTCATGCAGTACAGCTGCCTTCTGGCCAGGTAGCTAAGCCTGGTGCTCATTGGCTTCATGTTGAGAGTCTCATGGATCTGGTCTGTTCTTACCCTGTACATCAGCGACAGGCCCGCCACAAAGCGAAGTGCTTTATTTTGTACCCGTTGGATCTTCAGCATGATGGTTTTGTTGGTAAGGTTCAGGGGGACATAAGGGTACTCCAGGCTAGGCCTTATAATCATTTTGAACAGGTGGAGCTTGATGTGGGGTGGGGCTTGCCTGAAGCGGAAGAGCCTCGACAGGGAACCCCGGGCCATCGCTGTCTTCTGGGAGACGTACTGGGTGGAGTTAAGTAACCTGTTGAAGTTGTATCCAAGCACTGTATTGGCGTTTGAGATGGCTATGGGTTCACCCTTATCCCCCCCCCTCATCTTCGGTTGTGTAGGCCATACAGCCGACAGTGCTTATTTGGATCTTGTTTAGATTTATTGATCCTACATTTTCTTTCCCAGTTCAGTCCTGGCTAGTTCTACGTTCGCCTTATGGTTGACATTCACATGTTTGCTGTTTTAGATGCTTGGGTTATGTTATTACATGTGTTACGTCGTCAGTAAATAGGACGATGATGGTGTTCCTGTATCTGGTTGGGGCAGGTCATTTATGAAAATGTTGAAGAGGACCAGGCTCAAGGCTGACCCTTGGGGGACTCCAGTTAGGTGAACAGTATCACAAATGACTAGACATCTTGTCAGCCTAGCCGTCAGTAGTGTTAGTGGTACTGCACGAAGTTATTACTTCCCTTCCTTCAGGACATTCAGTATCCTACACCTGTCTTCTATAAGACATTCAATGTACACTAGCTATAAATATTTACCAAAGATATACAAGAGACAAAGGGCTCATAGAAAGTAGATATCTTTTCTATGGTTGTTTGTTTACAGATGATGGGCATTACTGCATATAATTAATTGTAGATTAGTTAATTTGAAAACACCCTTCTATTGGTAATATTGAGTCAGGGCTCTAGTGCATATATGCATATTGACACTTGCACCTTATAGACTTCAGTAAATCTGTAAATTAATTATATATTAAAGTTTGTAGAACTGACATGGGCATGTCCCCCCCCCCCCAGGAAGCTGTAGATGACGGGTTCATACTTCTAGGTTGTGTTAAGGTCTGATAGTACTAGTGAATGAAATATTATTTCCCTCAGCTATTGTGGTTTGTAATTTATTTATATATGATAAATTTGGGTAAAACAAAATGGTATTTTGTTTATGCTAAATGGCTACAACAAAATTCATTTTCAGTCACCCAAATAAAGTCAGTACCGAATTAGTAGAGGTCTATCTTAAGACAGAGAAAGTTGAGGGCCTGGAGTCTATAAGGTTCACACACTCACAGAAATCACAATAGCGTGATACATCAAATGATAATTAATTGGTACCGTTTGATGTATCACTCTATTGTGATATCTGCATGTATTGAAGTAGAGGCGAAGAGGTAAAGAACAGCTTATTGACAGAGCTCGGTGTCATGGGGGAAATGGTGTAAAACCCTGGTTTGTGTCTCGAGAGGCTGCAGGGTCCGTGTAAAGGCTATAGCACTCCAGTTGCAATTCTTTTCCATGTCGTGGTGTAATCGACTAAGCGTTTCTGGGATCTCTCAGACGATGGTTCCGAACCCTCATCACGGTCCTTGTGGATTTGTTTATAAGATTCTTTGTAATGTTGTAATAAAGTTATTATGCCTAACAGGCAGGGATTAAAGCCAACTGTATACCAAACACAAGAGTCTGCTAGATATCCAAGAAAGCTCAGCTTTATATAAACATGTAGACCAATGACAAAATGATGTGGGATAATTCTTGTATTATTTATCCCCAACTGTGCTACAATACAAAAACATGAAATCTACTTTTATAAACACAATCCAATTTAAATCTCTCAGGGCAGGTTGGCAAGCCTTGGTGTGATCGATTTATGTAAGCAAGGAGGTTATTATCTATGCTTACACCTCTTCCCGACGACACCCAACTTGACACCATATTTAATAATATATATATATATAATATATAATGTTTATATTTTAATATCAATGGGGCCTCGACTTTCGATGTTAATCCGTTCCCAGAGACGGATCGTATGTCGAATCATACGAAGTCGAAGCGAATTTTCCCATAAGAAAAAAAGGGATTTGAATTAAATCGTTCACCCACCCTCCAAAGTTTAACATAAAAAATACATTTTTTATGACTGAATACAATGTTTTTTTCTAACTACAATACAATACCAAAAACTTCACTTACTTTATGGAGGGATTTCGTGGCGTATGGAAGAATGGTGGTATGAGGGGGAGAAGAGAGTGTTTACTAGTTTGAAGGGGAGGGTCCCCTTCCATTATCACTCAGGGCAGTGATGTTTTCTCCTGGGGATCTCTCCTATGTTTTTGCCCTGAATACCACTAGGCCTGGTTGTGGTTCAGTGTTTTTTTGTCTCACTACAAATTTGTCAAGAGACTTTGTTTTTCCATTCGATTTTAACATTTGTTGTATGGTGCTTGAACCATAATTTTCTTACAGTAGGATCTTGCAGATTGTGCCCGACAGTCCCCGCGTTTCTATTTGATGTCGTTCGCTTATGAGTTTACATGGGCTTGTTACTTCAGATTGGAATGCTTAGAAATAACTAATGTTCAAAATGAATCACAAAGCGGTTTTAGGCCATCGACTGGGTCTGTATACTGAAGTCGCCTGTACGACCCGCCTCGGCCAACGTTACCAAATTGATTTGCATTATATCAATTAGTATTTATCTAGTAGCATAGGCGAGTCCACGATCCATATATTATTCCGACCGAAGTAACTTCATATATTATCGAATGATCTATATTGTTATACTAGCTTATATTATATCTATATCATAGTAGTATATCATATGTTACCTGTAGCAACTGCACTTTCAGCCTCCTATATGCAAGGCACGATTTGCCTAATAGGCAATTTCATAATTAATTGTTTCAAAACCTACCTAACAACCAAGCGAATTCTTATAGGCGACAATACGTACATAGATGGTAGTAGGTAAACGTAGGTTAGGTACGGAAGGCGTTAGGCCGGTATAATCTACGTAATCCTGGCCGCCCAAGTGTACAAAAAATGTCGACGCTCGCATCTAGGATGGGTATAGGCATTTATATTTAAGAAAAAATAGAAATTTTATATCAGAATAACTTGCTAATTAGCAGTAACCTGGGCTGCATCGTAGCCAAACAAGTGAGTCTGCCACTGGCATCTAATATATAGTATATATATAGATATATATATATATATATATATATATATATATATATAGTCTATATATTGTAATTTAGTTTGGGGAACGACCTGTGAGAGTATATATATTTTAATTTATATGAATTATATTTACAGTAATTTATATATTTCGATAGCAATTAGTATGATGTTTAGTGTGACTGTATTTCTGCAATAATCTCACAAATCTTCGATCCTTACACATTAGGGTGGGGGGTTTATATTTAAATTTTAATACTATGCCAGCCAATCAAACTACAGTATTAACTACACATCTTAGTATAATCCATTGAGGAGGTTTCCTTATCTATATTGCACAGTAAGCTTAGTCCCACCAGGTATAAACTAGGATGTAGACACCAAATTATCCTCGTTTGAGGCTAGCTTCCATCACACCCAGTTAACTGATGTACCAAGATTATTTCTGCTTCCTCTTCTTGTTCTGTCAAAGGGGCACTTGCTATAAGGCAGAATCTAGCTAATATATGACAGCTATATCGGAAAAAACTAAATAATGCATCATAGGGACCAAGGCTTAATTACCTTTTTGAGTCATTATTGTGTGTCCTCACCGGTTTGCCCCTATCTACCAATACATTAATGGCCAAAAAATGATTAGATAAATCGGGTTTCGGAAAAACACTTCCCTTGTGATTGTTGACATCGTGCTGATGATGGCGACTTTGGTTTTCCATAACACTTTCATCCAAGAGAAATTATAGTAGCTGAACTCACTCCAACGACTCTTGGTCCTTTTACCAACAATGGCTTGACCTCTTCCTCTCACTTCCTGGCACTACTTTGTTCAGTATCAGTAACTGATAGAAAGGTTCACAGTTACTCTATTTTGATACTGAAATTAAGTTAATTCAAATGAAGGTGTTTTTATGATCATAAAAGTCCAAAGACTAATGTATTTTAGAATAATTCCAACAAATACGCTGGTGAATTTATAAAGTATGTGGCAATGATATCCAATTTTCTATTGGCGGAAACTCCACTACAACTACATTTTCTATGGGTTAACTGTGATATACAATCCAGCAGCAATATTATCTGCCATTGAATTGATTTATGTAAATGTGTCGGATTTTCCACAAATGTTGTACCTAGTAGCCAGACCGCACTTCTCGGCCTACTATTGCAAGGCCCGATTTTCCTAATAGGCCGAGGTGATTTTCCTTTATGTTTCAATAAATTGTTTCCATTAGTTTTCTTTGAATTATTATTATATTATATTAAAACCATATTTTTACCTTAGTTTTGAGTTAGTTTAAGGTTAGGTTAGGTTTGGTTAGGTTATGTAGGGTTGGTTAGGTTCAGTCATATATCTTAGTTAGTTTTTACGCAAATTGAAACAATTAAATTATACATAATGAAAGGACAGATGTAATCATTTCATAAGAAAACTAAGAAAAATAATAATTCAGGAAAACTGGGCTATAATGCAATAGAGTCCTTGTCATATAGGCCAAGTACAGTGGTACTTCGGAATACGAGTGGCCCTGTATGCGAGTTTTTCGTAAGACGAGCAGGATTTCCTCTGAAATATGCCTCTGAACGCGAGGGTTACCTCGGACACAAGTTGTTGATACGCGTACAGGCCGACCTAGCGCGTGGTGGATCCGCGATCGTCGCACCCCCTGCCCCTCAGTTTACCATTGTCTCGCTCTCAGTGACTATCACATCATTTCCGTCCACCTTTTTTTTCATTGTTTTGTTGATTTGGGTCATTTGACTATTACAATTTTGTTATTATATATCTCACCATGGGTCTCAAGAAAGCCTTTGATAAGGTTCAACCTAAGAAAATAGCGGTGAGTAAGGCAGTAAAGGATGTCCCTCCTTGATTAGACAATGTTTGAAGTATGGAAGAACTGCAAAGTTTTGTTGAAAAAACCAACCCAGATAAAGGCTGTAGCAGGCCGTTGCAGTTACCTTTAAATATAATTGATGTCTAACAACTACAGACAAGTGGTTTAAAATGTAGGAACAACAAGTGTCCTTTACCGAAGTTTGTATAAAGACAATCAGATGTCGCTAGTGATATGCTGGCAAAATGTGCCAGTGTGTGCAGACCAGTGAAGTCCTAACTCCCCTGATGTATAATGGAGAGGGGACTCCCCTTTATTTTGATATGGTGTTTTTGGGGTAGTCAGGAACCGATTAATTCATATCCCATTATTTCTTACGGGGAAATTTAGCTTCAAAACGATTTTTCAAGGAAGCGAGCTGTCTCCAGTAATGGATTAAACTCTTAAACGAGGTATTCCTGTATACATTCTGGCTACTAGGTACAACATTATACATATACACACCCCACACACACACACACATATATAGATATATATAATATATAGATATATATTATATATATATAATATATATATATATATATATATTTAGTATATTAATCGGGTGCCGATAATCGGTGAAGCCAATCGTTGCATTGAAATGAAAATGTTAATCAGTTGACACCTTAAATAACATTTTCCATTTCAGTATAGCACAAAAATTTATAAGACCCTCAAGGACATTGTTTTTTTTTTGTAATATTTCAATTTCATTCTGCATACTTGGTTCAGTGTTTTTGTGATCATTGTTCAATTATTATCTATAGATATAGATATATATATATTAGAGATATATAGTATATATATATATATATATATATATAATATATGATAGGTGGGTAACACCTCTGTGCAATTATTGGGACCCACAGCCTGAGAGAAGGGAGCACAGAGCATTCAGGAAAAAGCTTGCCATTTAACTCTAAATACATGAGAGTGTTCGCTTCTCTAC
>WNGS01008776.1:12196-37945 GCA_020271785.1 Procambarus virginalis
TTATTGTGAGTGTGTGTGGGTATTATTGTAAGTGTGTGTGGGTATTATTGTGAGTGTGTGTGGGTATTATTGTGAGTGTGTGTGGGTATTATTGTGAGTGTGTGTGTGGGTATTATTGTGAGTGTGTGTGTGGGTATTATTGTGAGTGTTTGTGTGGGTATTATTGTGTGTGTGTGTGTGTGTGTGTGGGTATTATTGTGAATGTGTGTGTGGGTATTATTGTACTTACCTAATTGTGCTTGCGAGGGTTGAGCTCTGGCTCTTTGGTCTCGCCTCTCAACTGTCAATGAACTAATGTACAGGTTCCTGAGCATATTGGGCTCTATCATATCTACCCTTGAAACTGTGTATGGAGTCAGCCTCCACCACATCACTGCCTAATGCATTCCATTTGTCTACTACTCTGATATTGAAAAAATCTTTCTAACGTTTCTATGGCTCATTTGGGTACACACTTTCCACCTGTGTCCCCTAGTGCGTGTGCCCCTTGCGGTAAATAGCCTGTCTTTATCTTCCCTATCAATTCCTCTGAGAATCTTGTATGTGGTGATCATGTCCCCTCTAACTCTTCTGTCTCCCAGTGACGTGAGGTTTAATTCCTGTAGTCTCTCCTCGTAGCTCATACCCCTCAGTTCGGGTATTAGTGTAGTGGCAACCCTTTGAATATTTTTCAGTTTAGTCTTAAGCTTGACTAGATATGGACTCTATGCTGGAGCCGCATACTCCAGGATTGGTGTGACATGTGTGGTATACAAAGTTCTGAAAGATTCCTTACACAAGTTTCAAAAGGTCGTTCTTATGTTAACCAACCTGGCATATGCCGCTGGTGTTATCTTCTTGATATGAGCTTCGTGATATCAACCCCCAGTTCTTTCTCTCTCTCTCTGACTCTTGAAGTATTTCATCTCCTAAATGATTCCTTGTATCTGGTCTCCTGCTCCCTACACCTATTTTCATTACATTGCATTTGCTTGGGTTAAACTCTAACAACCATTTGTTCAATTCCTGCAGCATGTCCAAGTCTTCTTGAAGCCTCAAGCTATCCTTCTCTGTCCTAATCCTTCTCATAATTTTGGCGTCGTCAGCAAACATTGAGAGGAATGAGTCTATACCCTCTAGGAGATCATTTACGTATATCAGAAACAGGATACGTCCAAGCACAGAGCCCTGTGGGACTTTACTGGTGACTTCACACCAATCTGAGGTCTCACCTCTCACTGTAACTCTTTGCTCCCTATTGCTTAGGTACTCCCTTATCCACTGGAGCGCCCTACCATTTACTCCTGCCTGTTTCTCCAGCTTATGCATCAGCCTTTCATGGGATACTGTGTCAAAGGCTTTCCGACAGTCCAAATTGTGAGTGTGTGTGGGTATTACTGTGAGTGTGTGAGGGGTAATTATTAAGACAGGAATGGTACCTAATCACTAGGACGGTCGGAGATTAAACTCCGACCTGCATGAATCTAGACAGTTAATTAACCTTCCAGTCGAAGTGGTTGTTCTCCGTTACTACCTCCATTCATTCCCAAATCCTTACCTATCGTCTCCAAGTGTTATATAGTAGTAATAGTTTAGTGTTTTCTCCTCATAATTACCTTACCTTGCCCTCATACTCACAATAGCACCTGGCCCTACCCTCACATCCCTCCCCCCTCAGCCACATGGTAACAATAACCAGCCCGTCCTCCAAAAATGAGGAGGTAAATGTAACAGCCCCATAAGTGCAATTATGTACTATGTATGTCAATCAGGAATTGTACTTATTTTAATTTAAGTATTAAACCGTAATGGCAAATATAGTGTGAATATTTAAGTTTACCTGAAAAGCTGAATAGAAAATTACGACCTAACCTAACCGTCTTAGTTTTTGAAGATAAGCATTTTATTGCTTCTTAATGACAATTACTACTTAACCTATCTTGAGGTTATCTTGAGATGATTTCGGGGCTTTTTAGTGTCCCCGCGGCCCGGTCCTCGACCAGGCCTCCACCCCCAGGAAGCAGCCCGTGACAGCTGACTAACACCCAGGTACCTATTTTACTGCTAGGTAACAAGGGCATAGGGTGAAAGAAACTCTGCCCATTGTTTCTCGCCGGAGCCTGGGATTGAATCCAGGACCACAGGATCACAAGTCCAGCGTGCTGTCCGCTCGGCCGACCGTCTCCCAGACCGGCTATAGCTATATTGATATTACAGTTTTATAAAATAATTAAAAACAAAACTGTTTACATACAATAATATCCACCCGAGTATTCAAACAAGTACTGCCTGCACAAATTACTGAAATGGATAAAGGGCTATTTGTCTAATCGAACAGCATATGTTTTGTTTAATGGTGTTAAAAGCACAGAGAGCAAACACTTTGAACTGGGAACTCCACAAGGAGGGGTCCTCAGTCCCTTGTTGTTCAACGTTCTGATGCATAAACTTATTAAAGATATTCCAACTTATAATGAAGACACTGTCATTTGTTATGCTGATGATATATGTTTACAGGCTGCCTCCGAGCCTAGAATGCAAGTTCTGCTCGATGTTTTTGCTACTAGAGCTGAGGAATGTGGCCTCCTCATCTCTGTACAGAAAACTTGTGCCCTCATTCCATGTGGTATTCCACCAGCCAATTATCATATAGATGGGCGAGCACGTGAGAACTGCGAGTCTTACAGATACCTTGGTGTCCCCATTAACGACCCTGGGTACCTTTCTTCTCTCAAGAGGAGACTGTGGGAGAGATTAAAGCCCTTGCGGGTCCTTGTTGGTGTCAATCATGGAATTAACGTGAGACTTGCTAGAATGTTTTATGTATCATTTATACGCTCTGTGATTGACTACAATGCTCTACATCTCACACTGTATACTGACAAAGAGCTGAAACATCTTGAAACCTTGCAAAATGAAGCTATGCGTCTCATCCTTGGGGCTCCTAAGTCCACGAGAATAGTTAATATGAGAGCAGAGTTAAAATTACCTACCATAAGTGAGAGAATTTTGTCTATTAGCACTGTTTTCGGCGTGAAGGCATTGAGTAGATCTAGGCAACACATGAAGTTTCCAGCTAAACTTTCTAATATGCTGCACTCACCTGAGGTCTATAGAAGAAGAACGAAATCTGATTATGTATATTGGTTCTACAAGGTAGCCAACTCCATCAAAATATTAAATATGTACCCAACTCAACTAATGATCAGTCAACCAATTACTCCATGGGATAACTAGGATTTATCAGTTGATTTTGTAAATGCGCCCAAGAAAGATAGTGTGCACTCTACATTATTAAAACAGTTAACACTGAAAGGCATCACTGAAAGTACTCAGAGTATGGGTAACGATGTGTATCAGTGCTATACCGACGGCTCTGTAGAAGAGGGTGGACGATGTACCGGATGTGCATGTAATATATTTGAACAATCTTCTCTCGTACATACAGCAATGAAGCGCGTCAATGACTGGGCATTGACTAGCCCAGTCAATGACTTGTACAATGACTGAGCAAGTACAACTCAAACCAAACTTGCAGGCATATACCTTGCCACTGAATTTTTAAAAGACAAAGGCAGTGGACTTATATACTGTGACGCGCAGAGTGCACTCCTGGCACTGAACGCACATAGTAGTGACACCCAGAAAATAGTCAGTGATTTTCGAATGAATGTTTTAGCTGCTAAAGAAAACAGATTTGAAATTAAATTCCTATGAATACCATCACATGTTGGCATCTCAAGGCATGACACTGTTGATATGCTTGCAAAGACAGCCTGAAGAAAACCAGTGGCAGAAATTGATATGGGTATTTCATTAGCAGTGACAAAGAGAATACTTAAACAAATAACTAATGAAGATCTCACAGACCTAACAAATTCACAAAGACCTGAAAGTTGTAGCATTAAATATTATAATAGATATCGTGAGGAAACATTCACATATGGGACTAATAGAACAAGAACCCGGCAATGTGATGTTATAGTGGCCAGAATACGCCTGGGATATAGACGTATCTGGCAGCTTTCTCAAAACCCAAATGTCGAGTACACAATGTGTCAACTTTGTGAAAGAGAAAACATGCACTCTTTGAACATTATATTGTAGAATGTCCCATACTGGCTGACTTTCGCCCTCCTGGGCTAAGGTATGCTGAACTGTGTAATTACTATATGAGTACTGGAACACTTGATGATATATTGGACTTGTACCAAGATTGACCATGTAATGTATCATTTATACAATGTATGTATGTGATGTAACTATATAACCTGAGCTTTAAATGCACTTTAATCACCTTCAGTGATTAAGTGCTTAATTGCACACTAGTTTCTCTATCAGCTATCTCACCCTGTAAGAGTAAGAGACAAATGTATGTGAATGCTTGTGTGTGTATATATGTATGTATATATGTATATGCACGTATATACGTGTGTGTGTGTGTGTGTGTATGTGTATAAAGTATATATGGAAGCTGATCAGAATTACATTTCACCTTTGTAAATGCACAATAATAACACTGTGTAGAAAACACATCGAACACTTTATGTAGGACATACGTAAATCTGTGTATCTATGTATTTGCGTATGTAGGTTAGCTTAGCATTTTAAAAGCACCGAATCACCTTCTGTGGTGATTGTTCAAGAAACCCTTGAACTATATGTTTAACACATCTCTAACCCTGTTCATGGAGGACAGAAGAAAATGAATATATGCTGGTTAGCATTGTAAATGTGTGGTAAAAATGTGTCTGTGGTAAAAAATAAAAATAATAATAAAAAACTCACCTGTGTGTAATGATGTAAGGGCGAAGAGGGAGAACGGCCTATTGACATAGCTCGGGTGCAGGGGGGAGTTGTGTAAAATCCTGGTTTGTGCCTCGGAGAGGCTACGGGATCCATTAAGTTCAGTAAAACTTCGGTTTCAACTCTTTTACTCTGTCGTAGCTCAGTCGATTAAGGCAGTATCTGGGATGCTCCCGGACGCAGGTTCGAATCCTCGTCACGGCCTTTGTGGATTTGTTCATTTGATGCATCACGTTAGTGTGATCTCTGTGTGTAATGGTGTCCACCTATTCATTCACCCATTGTGATTACAAATCACATGGAATCACAAAATCTACATAATCCTGGTCAACAAGGGTTCAGAACAGGGCACTTCTGCCTCTCACAGTTGCTAGATCACTACGACATGGCTTTAGGCTTCATGGAAGACCAGCAAAACGTAGATGTAATATACACAGACTTTGCAAAAGCTTTCGACAAATGTGACCTAGAATTATTGCGCACAAAATGCGTGCAAAAGAAATTACTGGCAAAGTAGGGGAAATAGATCATCAACTTCCGAACGAACAGAACGCAGAGAGTAATGGTCAACACAGTAAAATCCAGATCATCTACTGTGAAAGGCTCCGTCCCCCCAGGGTACTGTACTTTCTCCTGTACTTTTATCATCCTCAAATCAGACATAGACAAGGATACAAACTACAGCACTGTATCATTATTTGCAGATGACACTAGGATTTTCAGGCGAGTAGACAAGATAGAGGACACGACAAACCTCTAATTGGATGTAAATTGGGTCTTACAATAGGCCACAGATAATAATATGATGTTTAATGAAAATAAGTTCCAGCTTATGCGCTATGGAAAAAAATAAAATTTTAAAACAAAATCATATATAAACCGGAATCAAATCACACTATAGAACGAAAAAGCAATGTAAAGGATCTAGGAGTAATCAAGTCAGAAGACCTTACCTTTACAGAACACCATAAAGTAGCTGTCACGACTGCAAACAAATTGACAGGTTGGATAACAAGGACTTTCCAAACAAGGGATGCCATACCAATGATGATACTTTTTAAGACGCTAGTGCTCTCTAGGGTAGAATATTGCTGCACTCTAACAGCCCCATTCAGAGCCGGAGAAATTGCTGACTTGGAGAGCGTGCAAACTTCCTTTGCTGCTAAAGTTCACTCTATAAGTCACCTTAATTATTGGGAAGGATTAAAAGCTCTAAATCTCTTTTCTCTAGAGCGCAGGGGAGATATATATATATTAATCTACACGTGGAAGATATTAGAGGGACTGGTTCTAAATCTGAACACAGAAATACATCACATGAGACCAGTAGGCATGGCAGGGTGTGCAGAATACCCCCCTTGAAAAGTAGAGGTGCAATAGGTACGCTGAGGGAGAACTCTATAAACATTAAGGGACCGCACTCGCTGCCGGCGCCATTGCTAGCTGGCCACACACAGTTTGTTCCGGGAAAACTTCAGATTCTGAGCTCCCATCAGCTCAAATCATAGCGGTTTTGTGAGGAAGAACATATCAATACTCCAAGAGTCAGAGAATATATTGTTTGGAAGGAAACAATACCGATTTCGTCTACAATTGATGGACAAACAACGTTGTTGATTAGCTGCTGTCCAGCTGACGGGCATTCTGCACAACCCAATACACAGGCGACCCAAACTGTTCTACCACACTTATTGCCCATGATCGATGTGTTTGTACTCACCTAGTACTCACCTAGTTGTGTTTGCGGTGGTTGAGCTCTGGCTCTTTGGTCCCGCCTCTCAACCGACAATCAACAGGTGTACAGATTCCTGAGCCTATTGGGCTCTATCATATCTACACTTGAAACTGTGTATGGAGTCAGCCTCCACCACATCACTTCCATTTGTCAACCACTCTGACACTATAAAAGTTCTTTCTAATATCTCTGTGGCTCATTTGGGCGCTCAGTTTCCACCTGTGAGTAGGGTAAAGTGCGACTACGACCGCGTGCACCAGCTGTCAGATAGGCCTAATAGCCCAGGTGAGACAGCTGGTTGAGGGATGTAGGCCTTCAGGTATGTGGGGTGCTTTTTTTTCTTGGTGTTTTGCGCGCTCCGGACGCGTGTAAGCGTCCGGTGTTGGGTTATGCAGTCAGGAAAGATTGGGGGTCATGTTGTTTGGGGTATGAGAGTATGTGGTCTATGTGGGGTATGTGGGGGTATTTGGTAAAGTAAGAAATACGAGGATATGAGTGGAATATGTGGAAGAGTAAATGAATATTTACGTGTGTTTGCAGTAGACTTAATCCTGTGTGTAGATAATAATAGTTTAATTAAAGATGTGAGTATGCATTGCTATGTAGAGGCTGTGTGTGTAGGTGAGAGGGATCCTAACATATGTTGATGGGGTGGGGAGGGAGGGGCGAGGAGTGTAAGGGAGAGGGGACCTTCCCCTCTGCGTGAGAGTGTTTAGGGTCATTTGTGGTTTGTCGTTAGACAGGCATTACTTCTTCGAGGGTTGTGTTGGAGCTGCACACAGAGCGGATGTGCTCCTCCCCTCCCACCCAATTCCCCTCAGCTCCCCCTCGACAGGTGAGAGCCTGTATCTATCACCTATCAATTTCACACACTCACTCCGTGGGTCTGGAGGACTGCTTTTGATGACAGCAATACGGCTCACCATAGTCACTCCTGTCACAGCTCACTCTGCCACATAGCAGCAGCGAGACAGCGCCATAAGGCAGCCACATACCGCTAAGAAAGGTGAAATGTACTGGTGTGTGGTCTTTGACGTCTCACACATTAGGTGTGGTCATATGTCCCACCCTCCCCTCCTTACATTCTAGAGTGGGACACCCTCTCCTTGCACTCCTTACCTTCTAGAGTGGGACACCCCTCTCCCTCCCGTCCCTTACCTTCTAGAGTGGGAGCACCCCTCTCCCTCCCCTCCCTTACCTTCTAGAGTGGTACGGACCAGGTCCACATACCGTCACATCGACCTGAGAAGTGTCACCACATGCACATCACTTAGTAAACTCAGTCAAACTCAGTAGGTTAGCGTTTACTGAAAGAGGAAACATTTTTGTCGGGGGGGGGGGGGGCCGAGCCTTCCGAGCCGGCTCGCCTCTGT
The DNA here is from genome assembly GCA_020271785.1 of Procambarus virginalis. NCBI lineage: Eukaryota > Metazoa > Arthropoda > Malacostraca > Decapoda > Cambaridae > Procambarus > Procambarus virginalis. The sequence goes on from WNGS01008776.1 coordinate 20,090, forward strand.
AAAGGATGACACATGACTGAGGCTAAATGAGGTGAGACCGCACACCTTAGCCAACCGCTCTCTCCTTTCACACTTGACATCCGCAAGTTATCAGCTTACACACTTTTCACGCTATAAAGAATAATAGATAAATAAATAGTTAGGAGAAGTAATCCCCTTGTATCGTAACGTGGCCATCATGGTAACGTCATTCTTTGCTCAAATAGCATTTTTTAAGAGTAACGAGAGTCATAAGGTGATCTTCAATCTTATTATTATAACAAATCATATTTTTTTGTAAACACAACTGCATGGGATACACATAGCAGTCAGTGGTTGCTCTCTCTCTCTCTACATTATATGTGGGGTTACACAGTGTGTCAAGAACTACCTACGTGTTGATAAACAGTCTGATCTCACACAAGGCAGTCATATGGGCAGGACACATAAAGGGTCAAGGACTGAACCCGCAATTCATTTTAGCTAATCAAGTTACAATCATGACGGGCCAGTTACAAAATTCAAAAATAAGTCTGCACATCGACGCGTGAGACGTGATCACTACCTACAAATTTTTGTTAACTGTGATCGCAACATCTGCTGTCCAAATAAATATCATTGAAATGTAAGTGTGTCTACTCAATCTCCTACACCTATTATTGTTGTGCAGACCTTGTAACACGCACACACAACGGCGTTATTACAGCAAGACAATGTCACAGAATGTTCAAGACTCTTATACTGAATGAGTGAAGCCCCTGTAACACGATGTAACGTAATGCGAAATCAACTTTCTACACTCCAAATAACATTATGAAAGTACGACTTAACCCCCTGTAACACAATGTAACGTAACTCAAATCAACTTTCTACAGTACAAATAACATAATGAAAGTATGACTTAGTGCATCTCCATTACATCTCTAATCAAATGTTACTGTGTGTCAGTTTTAGCGCTCTGTAACACAATGTAACATAACGTGAAATCAACTTTCTACAGTCCAAATAACATAATGAAAGTATGACTTAGTTCATCTCCACTACATCTCTTATCAAATATTACTGTGTGTCCGTTTTTTAGCGCTCTTGTAACACATTGTAACGCGAAATCAACTTTCTACACTCCAAATAACATTATGACTTAGTTCATCTCCATTACATCTCTTATCAAATATTACTGTGTGTCAGTTTTGGCGCTCTGTAACACATTGTAACGTGGAAATCATCATCTTTCTGCAATCCAAATAACATTATGAAATGTAAAGTGAGACTTAGTCCAGCTCTCCATTACATCTCTTATTATATAATTGTGAAATAAGCACAGATGAGTTTGGGGAGACGTGTTCACCACCTACAAATTCTAATTTTTTTTGGTTAACTGCGTGATTACAACATATACCTCCTGATATCTTGTTCGACCTCGCAGTAGGCAATAAGCTCAATTTAGTATCATTTCTTGACTAAAATAGCACTCTGAAACATCTTTGCATTTTTAATTTAAAATAGTTATCTCTGTTTTAGCAGTCTATCTGATAGAAAAACCAGAGACTGTGTTAGCATAGTTGGTGGAAAAACAGTTTATCATTCTCTTAATACGTTTTATTCAATAACTGGCAGACTACATATTTATCTTGGCAGACTTTTATTCAATAACTGGCACACATAACATAAGAGACTTACATAATAACTGGTAGACATAACACATCATAATGCTCAAGGCTGGCTCTAAGACCTACATTATACTAAAATAGTTAGCTCGGGGTTAAGGGAGTCAGACCTTGAGCCATTTATCGCTGTACCTCATTCTTAGCGTTTTACTGAATGAGGGAAACATTTTACATCTTAATAGGTGTCTCAAGTAAATGAGCGAGCAAGTCACTACTACATAGCTGCGGGGAGCGAGCATTCGAGCGGTACACCTCTTGAAGTGTGACAGGCTTCTGGGCAGCTGTGGTTAATGCACGCCACTCTTATCTCAGCTAACCTACCCCCACATCCGACGACACAGGTCATCTCAACCATCACACATTATTTCCTTAACCCTGTAGTCTCTCTACATTTATCCTAGCTTCTACCATCACTCACTAAGTCAAACAGCAAAGTGGACTGAAGACTCTAATATGCTATGGGGATAGACCGCTTCTCTCTCGAGTTGTAAAGTGAGACTTAGTCCAGCTCCATTACATCTCTTATCAAATATAAATATTATTGTGTCTACCAGTTTTAGCCCCTGTAACACATTGTAACGTAACGCGGAAATCAAATTTCTACAGACCAAAATAACATTTTTAAATGAAAACTATGACTAGATACTCTGAGAGAGAACTCTATCAATATCAGAGTCCCGAGACTGTTCAACACGCTTCCGCTACACATAAGGGGCATAACTGGCAAACCCCTCACAGTGTTCAAGAGAGAACTGGATAAGCACCTCCAAATGATACCTGATCAACCAGGCTGTGACTCATACGTCAGGCTGCGAGCAGCCGCGTCCAACAGCGTGGTTGATCAGTCCAGCAACCAGGAGGTCTGGTCGACGACCGGGCCGCGGGGACGCTAAGCCCCGGAAGCACCTCAAGGTAACCTTAAGGTAGTCCATCTCCATTACATCTCATACCATATAAATATTACGGTCTACCAGTTTTAGCCCCTGTAACACTTGTAACGTAACATGGAAATCACCAACTTTCTGCAGTCCAAAAATATCATTTTTAAATGAAAGTATGACTTAGCCCATCTCCATTACATCTCATAGCATATAAATATTAGGGTCTACCAGTTTTAGCCCCTGTAACACATTGTAACATAACGTGGAAATCAACTTTGTCTGATGACCAAATAACATTATTGAAAATGTAAACCATGTTTAGCCATTACATCCAAACACAAATAAAATGTTACCACAGCCCTGTTTAGTTCTTGTAACACATTATATCGTTACGTAACACAACGTGGAAATCATCTTTCTGTCTGATGAACAAATATAATTTTTTGTAAATGTGAAGCTTTGTAGATTTAATTTTAAACAAAGGTGGGTCACTAGTCTACAAACTAAGAGTGGTGAGTCAGGAAGAATGTCTTTGTGAAATATGCACAGAAGAGTTTGGGGAGACGTGATCACTACCTACAAATTCTAATATTTTTTGCTAACTGTGTGATCACGACATATACCTCTTGGTCTCTTGTTCTGCCTCTCACTAGTCAATAAACACAATTTTGTATCATTTCTCGACTAAAATAGCACTCTGAAACATCTTTGCACTTTATTTTTTCATTGACACGTGCACAGCCATCAAAGGGAATCTGACTACTGCACGGATGTCTTGTGTGTTAAATATACGGACCTTACCTAGCTAATCATTTTCTTTGAGAAACTTATATGTGGTGATCATATCTCCCGAGTCCACACAAATAACTCACCAGAAAACCAGTCAGTCAGTCAAACATTTTTATAGTTAAAAGTTTTTCATCTTAAAAAACAGGGACTACTAGTCTTTTTTTTTTCTTCTATCAAATCAAATAGACGCGAGGACCACTACCACATGACTGTCAATCGCTTGACTAGGTTAAGGACTGCAATATCCCACACCATACTTGCTACGTGCTCTCACTAGTCAATAAACACAATTTTGGATCATTTCTCTACTAAAATAGCACTCTGAAACATCTTTACACTTTATTTTTTTAATTGACACGTGCACAGCTATCAAAGGGATTCTCACTACTGCATGGATGTCTTGTGTGTTAAATATACGGACCTTACCTAGCATATCATTTTCTTTGAGAAACTTATATGTGGTGATCATATCTCCCGAGTCCACACAAATTACCCACACCAACCCTCATCCATATTGAGAAAGATAGAGAAGGCAAACATAGCTTGGTTATTGCATCTAGATTAAAAAAAAATGGTAAGAATAAGAAGAGTCATGTTCCATAAAAAAAATACTTTACAGCATCCATTATTTATGTGCAGTAAGAGGGAAACGGGATCCACACATACAATTTCCAAGCATTACAACGCTATCGAGGTAAACATAACATAACATAAAAGACAATAATGTAGTAGTAGTAGTATGCTATTAATCAACTAGTCAAAACTTAACATAACAGATATGATTTCACAGAGTTTTAACCTTTGCAAGTTTTTTTCAATGTTTTCTCTTCACTTGTGCTAAGTGAGTCAGACAAAATGTGACATTTCATTATTAGCCAGGCAATACGCTATTAGCTTGATAGTCAAAACATATAACACGTATTATTTCACAGAAATTGTTTTCTAGCAAATATGGTTCCTTTAAGCAGTTCAACACATCAATTACCAGCAGTCCGCAAAATTCTCTTTAGTCAATAATCATCCTATACACTATTTCTTGACTAAAATAGTTCTTCAAAACATAAGTGGTTATTTTTATTCTCACTGTCGCACTTATAGTCAATAATTTGTTTCGCAGAGTGACAAGTTTTGCTTAGTAACGAGATTTCACGGTGAGCATAGTTTTAAGAGTGTTCACACTGTATTAATTACGGTCATGGATATGTTATGTTTATGAAGATCATTACTTCTTATTTTTACCCAACTAAAGGTCGAAATCATTTCCTGTGTGGTTTGGAGTGGAGACGGGTTCAAGAAAAATGTGGGCACACAGGAAATGATTTCGACGTTTAGCTGGGTAAAAATAAGAAGTAATGATCTTCATAAACATAACATAACATATCCATGACCGTAATTAATAGTGCGTATTGCCTGGCTAATAATGAAATGACACATTTTGTCAGACTCACTTAGCACAAGTGAAGAGAAAACATTGAAAAAAACTTGCAAAGGTTAAAACTTTGTGAAATCATATCTGTTATGTTAAGTTTTGACTAGTTGATTAATAGCATACTACTACTACTACATTATTGTCTTTTATGTTATGTTATGTTTACCTCGATAGCGTTGTAATGCTTGGAAATTGTATGTGTGGATCCCGTTTTCCTCTTACTGCACATAAATAATGGATGCTGTAAAGTATTTTTTTTATGGAACATGACTCTTCTTATTCTTACCATTTTTTTTTAATCTAGATGCAATAACCAAGCTATGTTTGCCTTCTCTATCTTTCTCAATATGGATGAGGGTTGGTGTGGGTAATTTGTGTGGACTCGGGAGATATGATCACCACATATAAGTTTCTCAAAGAAAATGATATGCTAGGTAAGGTCCGTATATTTAACACACAAGACATCCGTGCAGTAGTGAGATTCCCTTTGATAGCTGTGCACGTGTCAATGAAAAAAAATAAAGTGTAAAGATGTTTCAGAGTGCTATTTAAGTAGAGAAATGATCCAAAATTGTGTTTATTGACTAGTGAGAGCCCGTAGCAAGTATGGTGTGGGATATTGCAGTCCTGAGCCTGGTCAAGCGATTGACAGTCATGTGGTAGTGGTCCTCGCGTCTATTTGATTTGATAGAAGGAAAAAAAAGACTAGTAGTCCCTGTTTTTTAAGATGAAAAACTTTTAACTATAAAAATGTTTGACTGAGTGACTGGTTTTCTGGTGAGTTATTTGTGTGGACTCGGGAGATATGATCACCACATATAAGTTTCTCAAAGAAAATGATAAGCTAGGTAAGGTCCGTATATTTAACACACAAGACATCCGTGCAGTAGTCAGATTCCCTTTGATGGCTGTGCACGTGTCAATGAAAAAAATAAAGTGTAAAGATGTTTAAGAGTGTTATTTTAGTCGAGAAATGATACAAAATTGTGTTTATTGACTAGTGAGAGGCGGAACAGGAGACCAAGAGGTATATGTCGTGGTCACACAGTTAACAAAAAATATTAGAATTTGTAGGTAGTGATCACGTCTCTCCAAACTCTTCTGTGCATATTTCACAAAGACATTCTTCCTGACTCACCACTCTTAGTTTGTGGACTAGTGACCCACCTTTTTTTAAAATTAAATCTACAAAGCTTCACATTTACAAAAAATGATATTTGGTCATCAGACAGAAAATGATTTCCACGTTGTGTTACGTAACGATATAATGTGTTACAAGAACTAAACAGGGCTGTGGTAATATTTTATTTGTGTTTGGATGTAATGGCTAAACATGGTTTACATTTTCAATAATGTTATTTGGTCATCAGACAAAGTTGATTTCCACGTTATTACGTTACAATGTGTTACAGGGGCTAAAACTGGTAGACCCTAATATTTATATGCTATGAGATGTAATGGAGATGGGCTAAGTCATACTTTCATTTAAAAATGATATTTTTGGACTGCAGAAAGTTGGTGATTTCCATGTTACGTTACAAGTGTTACAGGGGCTAAAACTGGTAGACCGTAATATTTATATGGTATGAGATGTAATGGAGATGGGTTAAGTCTTACTTTCATTTAAAAAATGTTATTTCGGTCTGTAGAAATTTGATTTCCGCATTACGTTACAATGTGTTACAGGGGCTAAAACTGATAGACACAATAATATTTATATTTGATAAGAGATGTAATGGAGCTGGACTAAGTCTCACTTTACAACTTGAGAGAGAAGCGTTCTATCCGTATAGCATATTAGAGTCTTCAGTCCACTTTGCTGTTTGACTTAGTGAGTGATGGTAGAAGCTAGGATAAATGTAGAGAGACTACAGGGTTAAGGAAATGATGTGTGATGGTTGAGATGACCTGTGTCGTCGGATGTGGGGGTAGGTTAGCTGAGATAAGAGTGGCGTGCATTAACCACAGCTGCCCAGAAGCCTGTCACACTTCAAGAGGTGTACCGCTCGAATGCTCGCTGCCCGCAGCTATGTGGTAGTGACTCGCTCGCTCGTTTACTTGAGACACCAATTAAGATGTAAAATGTTTCCCTCATTCAGTAAAACGCTAAGAATGAGGTACAACGATAAATGGCTCAAGGTCTGACTCCCTTAACCCCGAGCTAACTATTTTAGTATAATGTAGGTCTTAGAGCCAGCCTTGAGCATTATGATGTGTTATGTCTACCAGTTATTATGTAAGTCTCTTATGTTATGTGTGCCAGTTATTGAATAAAAGTCTGCCAAGATAAATATGTAGTCTGCCAGTTATTGAATAAAACGTATTAAGAGAATGATAAACTATTTTTCCACCCACAATGCTAACACCAGACTCTGTTTTTTCTATCAGATAGACTGCTAAAACAGAGATAACTATTTAAATTAAAAATGCAAAGATGTTTCGGAGTGCTATTTTAGTCAAGAAATGATACAAAATTGAGCTTATTGCCTACTGCGAGGTCGAACAATAGATCAGGAGGTATATGTTGTAATCACGCAGTTAACCAAAAAAAAATTAGAATTTGTAGGTGGTGAACACGTCTCCCCAAACTCATCTGTGCTTATTTCACAATTATATATTAAGAGTTGTAATGGAGCTGGACTAAGTCTCACTTTACATTTCATAATGTTATTTGGATTTCAGAAAGATGATGATTTCCACGTTACAATGTGTTACAGAGCGCCAAAACTGACACACAGTAATATTTGATAAGAGATGTAATGGAGATGCACTATGTCATACTTTCATAATGTTATTTGTACTGTAGAAAGTTGATTTCGCGTTACAATGTGTTACAGAGCGCCAAAACTGACACACAGTAATATTTGATAAGAGATGTAATGGAGATGAACTATGTCATAATGTTATTTGGAGTGTAGAAAGTTAGTTTCGCGTTACAATGTGTTACAGAGCGCTAAAAAACGGACACACAGTAATATTTGATAAGAGATTTAGTGGAGATGAACTAAGTCATACTTTCATAATGTTATTTGGACTGTAGAAAGTTGATTTCTCGTTACGTTACATTGTGTTACAGAGCGCTAAAACTGACACACAGTAACATTTGATAAGAGATGTAATGGAGATGCACTAAGTCATACTTCCATAATGATTTTTGGACTGTAGAAAGTTGATTTGCTTTACGTTACATTGTGTTACAGGGGGCTAAGTCATACTTTCATAATGTTATTTGGACTGTAGAAAGTTGATTTCGCGTTACGTTACATCGTGTTACAGGGGCTTCACTCATTCAGTATAAGAGTCTTGAACATTCTGTGACATTGTCTTGCTGTGATAACGCCGTTGTGTGTGCGTGTTACAAGGTCTGCACAACAATAATAGGTGTAGGAGATTGAGTAGACACACTTACATTTCAATGATATTTATTTGGACAGCAGATGTTGCGATCACAGTTAACAAAAATTTGTAGGTAGTGATCACGTCTCACGCGTCGATGTGCAGACTTATTTTTGAATTTTGTAACTGGCCTGTCATGATTGTAACTTGATTAGCTAAAATGAATTGCGGGTTCAGTCCTTGACCCTTTATGTGTCCTGCCCATATGACTGCCTTGTGTGAGATCAGACTGTTTAGCAACACGTAGGTAGTTCTTGACACACTGTGTAACCCCACATATAATGTAGAGAGAGAGAGAGCAACCACTGACTGCTATGTGTATCCCATGCAGTTGTGTTTACAAAAAAATATGATTTGTTATAATAATAAGATTGAAGATCACCTTATGACTCTCGTTACTCTTAAAAAATGCAATTTGAGCAAAGAATGACGTTACCATGATGGCCACGTTACGATACAAGGGGATTACTTCTCCTAACTATTTATTTATTTATTATTCTTTATAGCGAGAAAAGTGTGTAAGCTGATAACTTGCGGATGTCAAGTGTGAGGGGAGGGAGCGGTTGGCTAAGGTGTGCGGTCTCACCTCATTTAGCCTCAGTCATGTGTCATCCTTTACAGAGGCGAGCCGGCTCGGAAGGCTCGCCCCCCGCCAAAAAATGTTTCCCTCTTTCAGTAAACGCTAACCGACTCAGTTTGACTGAGTTTACTAAGTGATGTGCATGTGGTGACACTTCTCAGGTCAATGTGACGGTATGTGGACCTGGTCCGTACCACTCTAGAAGGTAAGGGAGGGGAGGGAGAGGGGTGCCCCACTCTAGAAGGTAATGGAGGGGAGGGAGGGGGGTGCCCCACTCTAGAAGCTAAGGGAGGGGAGGGAGAGGGGTGTCCCACTCTAGAAGGTAAGGGAGGAGAGGGTGGGACATATGACCACACCTTAATGTGTGAGACGTCAAAGACCACACACCAGTACAATTCCCCTTTCTTAGCGGTATGTGGGCTGCTTCATGACGCATGTCTCGCTGCTACTATGTGGCAGAGTGAGCTGTGACAGGAGTGACTATGGTGAGCCGTATTGCTGTCATCAAAAGCAGTCCTCCAGACCCACAGAGTGAGTGTGTGAAATTGATAGGTGATAGATACAGGCTTTCACCTGTCGAGGGGGGGGGGGAGCTGAGGGGAAGTGGGGTGGGAGGGGAGGAGCACATCCGCTCTGGTGCAGCTCCCAACACAACCCTCGAAGAAGTAGTGCCTGTCTAACGACAAACCACAAATGACCCTAAACACTCTCACGCAGAGGGGAAGGTCCCCTCTCCCTTACACTCCCTCGCCCCTCCCTCCCCCACCCCATCAACATATGTTGAGACCCCTCTCGCCTACACACACACCCTCTACATAGCAATGCATACTCACATCTTTAATTAAACTATTATTATCTACACACAGTATTAGGTCTACGGCAAACACACATATATATTCATTTACTCTTCCACATATTCCACTCAAATCCTCATATTTCTTACTCTACCACATACCCCATACCACACATAGCCCACATACTCTCATACCCCAAACAACATGACCCCCCATCTTTCCTGACTGCATAACCCAACACTGGACGCTTACACGCGTCCGGAGCCCGCCAAACATCCGGAAAAAAGCACCCCACATACCTGAAGGCCTACATACCTCAACCAGCTGTCTCACCTGGGCCTATTAGGCCTACCTGACAGCTGGTGCGCGCGGTCGTAGTCGCACTTTACCCTACTCCTGTGTCCCCTTGTGCATGTGCTCCTTGTGGTAAATAGCCTGTCTTTATCTACCCTATCAATTCCCTTCAGAATCTTGAATGTTTTGATCACATCCCCCTAACTCTTCTGTCTTCTAGCGAAGTGAGGTTTAATTCCCGTAGTCTCTCCTCGTAGCTCATACCTCTCAGCTCGGGTACTAGTCTGGTGGCAAACCTTTGAACCTTTTCCAGTTTAGTCTTATCATTGACTAGATATGGACTCCATACTGGGGCTGCATACTCCTGGTTTGGCCTGACATATGTGGTATACAAAGTTCTGAATGATTCTTTACACAAGTTTCTGAATGCCGTTCGTATGTTGGCCAGCCTGGCATATGCCGCTGGTGTTATCCTCTTGATATGGGCTGCAGGAGACAGGTCTGGCGTGATATCAACACCCAAGTCTTTTTCTTTCTCTGACTCCTGAAGAATTTCCTCTCCCAGATGATACCTTGTATCTGGCCTCCTGCTCCCTACACCTATCTTCATTACATTACATTTGGTTGGGTTAAACTCTAACAACCATTTGTTCGACCATTCCTCCAGTTTGACTAGGTTTTCTTGAAGCCTCAAACAGTCCTCTTCTTTCTTAATCCTTCTCATAATTTTGGCATCGTCCGCAAACATTGAGAGAAATGAATCTATACCCTCCGGGAAATCATTTACATATATCAGAAACAAGATAGGACCGAGTACAGAGCCCTGTGGGACTCCACTGGTGACTTCACGGTAATCGGAGGTCTCACCCCTCACCGTAACTCTCTGCTTCCTATTGCTTAGGTACTCCCTTATCCACTGGAGCACCTAACCAGCTACACTTGCCTGTCTCTCCAGCTTATGTACCAGCCTCTTATGCGGTACTGTGTCAAAGGCTTTCCGACAATCCAAGAAAATACAGTCTGCCCAGCCCTCTCTTTCTTGCTTAATCTTTGTCACCTGGTCGTAGAATTCCATTAAGCCAGTCAGGCAAGATTTACCCTCACCGAACCCATGTTGGCGATTTGTCACGAAGTCCCTTCTCTCCAGATGTGCTACCAGGTTTTTTCTCACGATCTTCTCCATCAGCTTGCATGGTATACAAGTCAGGGACACTGGCCTGTAGTTCAGTGCCTCTTGCCTGTCTCCCTTTTTGTATATTGGGACCACATTTGCTGTCTTCCATATTTCTGGTAGGTCTCCCGTCTCCAGTGACTTACTTTACACTATGGAGAGTGGCAAGCAAAGTGCCTCTGCACACTCTTTCAGTACACATGGCGAGATCCCGTCTGGACCAACAGCCTTTCTAACATCTAGATCCAGCAGGTGTCTCTTGACCTCCTCTCTCGTAATTTCGAACTCTTCCAAGGCCGCCTGGTTTACTTCCCTTTCTCCTAGCACAGTGACCTCACCTTGTTCTGGTGTGAAGACCTCCTGGAACCTCTCTTGAGGTTATCTTGAGATGATTTCAGGGCTTTTAGTGTCCCCGCGGCCCAGTCCTCGACCAGGCCTCCACCCCCCAGGAAGCAGCCCGTGACAGCTGACTAACACCCAGGTGCCTATTTTACTGCTAGGTAACAGGGGCATAGGATGAAAGAAACTCTGCCCATTGTTTCTCGCCGGCGCCTGGGATCGAACCCAGGACCACAGGATCACAAGTCCAGCGTGCTGTCCGCTCGGCCGACCCGGCTCCTCTTGTTGAGTTCATCACACACCTCTTTGTCATTCTCTGTATACCTATCCTCACCTGTTCTAAGTTTCACTACCTGTTCTTTCACTGTTGTTTTCCTTCTGATGTGACTGTTGAGTAGCTTTGGTTCGGTCTTGGCTTTGTTTGCTATATCATTTTCATAACTTTTCTCTGCTTCTCTTCTCACCCTGACATACTCATTCCTGGTTCTCTGGTTAGGTTTGTGTGTGTGTGTGAGTGTGTGTTTGAGAACCGTATCACTAACCATGTCACTTGAGTTCTACTCTGAAGGGCGAGGCGATACCCTGTGGGGATCACCACATAGGGGCATCTTAGAAGGTGTACTGAACCTTACAAGGAAAGGTAGACCAAACTGCTCAATTAGGTGTTAGGCATCCCTGATTCCACTTGGAGGAATCATTTTACGATCTCCATTGGAGGGGGAATGAATTTATCCAGGCGTAGGAGTCTGAGAGTCTTAGGCATTAGGTAGGGCAGTGAATCGGTCCTCACTACGTGGAGAGTCATGGGGAAGTCAAAGAGAAAGAGGCAATGGTGGCAGCTTTCAGACAAGGAGGAACAGTCGATCGAAGTGCAGCAAGCACCGAAGTAAACTGCTATCGAGGCTTCACCATGTGCTTCTACCAGCAAGACAACAGCCAAAATGGACCTAGAGAAGACAGCATCAGTCACACACCAGCCAGTGTCAGGCAATGCTTCTCTGTCCACAACCCAGCCACAGGACAACAGTATGAGACAGGAGAGGACACCACCAGTCTCACACCAGACATCGCCACACACTGCTCATCTTCCAAAATTTATGATAATGCAGACAGACAACTTTCCTACAGGATATAGAGTAGTAACGGTAATGGAAAACGAACAACCAGAGCTCAAACCTTCCATCACAGTCAGCCTGAATGGAGAAATAATAATGACACCAAGAGACCAACAGACTGCAAATTACTTAGAAAAGTAACAGTCCTGCAAGGGAAAACTGTATGCTTGGTAAAGCAGGACCCGTCAGAAAGATGCACAATAGTCATGCTGTTAGGATACCCAATCGACTTTCCACTGGATCCAGTACCAGAACACTAGCAAATCTTAAATGCGAAACGATGCCACACGAAAAGAGACAAAGCAGCAACACGTCAGGTTCTGGTGACCGTCATGGGACATGTCCCAAAAACATTCAATCTTAGAAATTGTGGAATATATCGGCAGAGACCATACGTCCCAGAACCCCTGCGCTGCTTCAGGTGTCAGAAATACAGCCACCATCAATCCCGCTGCACCGGAGAGGAGAGATGTGGAGAGTGCAGCCTAAGACATCCAACCAAAGACTGTATGCCAAGCATAAGGCAAACCTGATCACAAAAGCGAAATGGTTCAATTTGTGGAGGCAAACACCATACCTGAACCACAACCTGCTCTGCACGGAAAGAAAATATGCAGACAGCTCAGGCCAGGATCCAGCTGAAAAACATCGTGAAGATCATGGCAGAAACCATTATCAATTGCCTACAGATGAAGCAGAACGCCTCACAACAACAGGCTCAAGAAATCGCTTGTGTAATAATGACAAGATCGTTCAGCAGACCACAGTTACACAAGAAATAGACAGTCCGCGACAAGACGGAGCACAAGAGGACAAACAACACGACATGGACATAAAGACTTCCAACAACAGTCGGGTAGTCAAGACTCCAGACCATCAACATTCACAAAAGCAACTGCAAGAAGCAGTGACCAATCAAGATCCACATGCTCTTACAACACAAGAGACAGACATCAACAGCCAATGCAGTCTGATATGTAACAGCACCAACAAAGAAGTATTGAACAGCAGAGATGCACAGGTTCCAACAACACAAGAGGCGTGCACGAACAATCAATGCAGCCCAATATGCAGCATCATCTATAACGAAATACTGGATGGCAGAGATGCACAGATTCCAACAACACAAGAAAAGGCCACGAGCAATCAATGTAGTCCGATGTGCAGCAATACGAACAGCAAAGATATGGACAACAGAGATGCACAGATTCCAACAATGCCGGGGATGAACATGAGCAATCAGTGCAGTCCGATTTGCAGCAACACGATTTGCGAGGTGGAGAATATAGAGGTTGATTCCGAAGAAGAGTCATACTAGAACAGGCAACACCAACCAAAACCCTCGTCTGGCCATTACGAATACTGCAGTGAAACATACAAGGTCTGGTAAATAAAAATAACACCTTTCAGGAAGCTGCAATCAGTACGAAAACATGTATAATCGTTTTGGAAGAAACTCTTTTCCCAGCCACGAAGTAGCTGGGAAAAGCCTTCCCACCTTCAGATTAGCTGGATATCAGCATTATATTATACCGAATGAACAGGGGAGACAAAGAGGGTTAATGACCCTAGTCAGAAACACCATACCCAGCAAGAAAATAGATCCAGTTTTATGTGGGGATGGAGTAGAGGTGTGAGATTTTTTCTTTAACAATTATGAAAAGAATTCATTCCTATTGATGTTACGTTAATTTTAACTATCTCGCAAGAGAGGCAGACCTTAACAGCAAGAGCTGCCAGTGGCGGATATTTAATCTTAAAGCCTAAGATCATAGGACAGCGGGAGTAAACCGCCAGGCGCCACCACACAGGTGGAACCTGTCACTTAGGTCGCTGGCTCCTCCTAGTTAACAAATTAATAAAGGGTAGCTGACGGATTCTCACACCAAATTTGTAAAATTGATGTGTGGTGCTGTGCAATGGACTCTAGCTTTAGATACAGACTTAATTTACACATGAGCAGGAAAAGCGTTGCAGAACATGAAATATGAAGCAGTAATATTGGAAGCTTTGACGTAAACGACCGTTTTCTAAAGCATAATAATTTATTCACAAAGAACTAGAACTACTACAACAAAGAGTTTACGTTACTTTACTGTCACTCCAGTGGCGCATTAAAGAACAACCATTCAACAGCCTGATGGACCTAAAGCACACTGAACACTGTGATTCAGCACACTGGGCTTGTGATCCTGTGGTCCCGGGTTCGATCCAGGCGCTGGCGACAAACAATGGGCAGAGTTTTTTCACCCTATGCCCCTGTTACCTAGCAGCAAAATAGGTACCTGGGTGTTAGTCAGCTGTCACAGGCTGCTTCCTGAAGGTGGAGGCATGGTCGAGGACAGGGCCGCGGGGACACTAAAGCCCTGAAATCATCTCAAGATAACCTCAAGATAACCTGACCCATGGTATCATTATCCCGTCGTCGCTGACTGACTAATGACACTAACTGAAGAAAGTGGATTCACTGCTCCGTTGCCAGAGGGTGCAGACGTCGGGCTTGACCTGCCAGTTGTCGTTTGACGTTGCTGAGTAGTGGTTTGCTGTTGGAGGTGTGGAGCGCCCGCTAGGCATGGAGGTGGCTGGTGGTAGCCGTGTTCGACAGGTGGATACCGTACGGCTGGATTTTTTTGCTGCAGTGGACTGGCCCATTGTGGAGATCGCTCTCCTGGACGTGCTTCGTGTCGACGTCTCCGATCTCCTGGGACTGGAGAAGATCTTGCCTACCCGTGTGGCGGTGTCATTTGCTATGTCGCTTGTTTACCAGGAGTTTGTGGCATGCTGGGATGCACGCTTGCTTCCTCATCCTGCTTCGGCTGTGACTGTGAAAATCTCGGATCCCTGGGGGGCCTTGACATTTGTGAGTATTCATGGTGCGCCTGTGACCTTCCCCGAGGCGGAGCTCATGTCATTGTTTACGAGGTTTGGTGCGGTGGTGAAGCACCGGTTCACCACTTTGAGTGCGGGCCGGCTGAAGGGGGTCCGTCTGGGTGCTGGTACGCTCGTCATGCGGGTCACGAGCCCTATTCCTTCCAGGGTATCATTTCGTGGGCTCTCTTTGCGGATCTTTTGTCAGGGTCAAACACGCACCTGTTTCCGGTGTGGTGCTGAGGGCCACGTGGCGGCCAGATGCACCTTCAGTATTACTGAAGAATGATTTTCCCGCTTGTATAGCGTGGGGATTCTCCGGCGGATCCTTGCTCTGTGATGGTGCCTGGTGAGGTTCCTGCGGCGGTTCCGGCTGTTGTTCCATCAGGCCCTGATCTGTCTGCACTACCGGTAAGCTCTGCGGACCAAGGGGACTCTGATTTGTGCCTTCAACGTTTGGTGGATGCGGAGGTGCATCCGAATCCGGTTGCTTCCGTGGTGGCATT
The DNA here is from genome assembly GCA_020271785.1 of Procambarus virginalis. Taxonomy (NCBI): domain Eukaryota; kingdom Metazoa; phylum Arthropoda; class Malacostraca; order Decapoda; family Cambaridae; genus Procambarus; species Procambarus virginalis. The sequence continues at coordinate 35,898 of WNGS01008776.1, forward strand.
GGATGATGCTGTAGGAGTGGTGCTTGCATCTCCTGCTGATGGACGTGTGCTTTCCGGGGCTGTCGGGGTGGTGGTGTGTATGGCTCCGCCCCCGACCTCTGCCTCGTCGCCTCTGGTGGTTTCCTCGTTAACATGTGCCTCTTCTCCTCTGCCGGATCCGACGCCCTTGCTGGATCCTTCACATGTGCTGGTGTCTACCCATCCGCCTGCTGTGTCTCTTCCTTCTCCAGTTCCGGTCTTCTTGGTTGGTGGTGGCTTTCTGCCCCGCGTCGTTGAGGCTGCCGTTCTGCGTGGTCGTGCTGCCTCGGCTTTGGGGCCACCTGCTGACGGTTCTTCTTGGGCACCGCCTGCAGGGATTGACAGTTCCGACGATCAGCAGCCTGTTTCTATGCGCCCTCGTTCGGCTCAGGATGCGACACCTCGCCGGACGTGGGTTGAGGAGCGTGATGCTATGAATAATGATACTGTGAGCGGCGTTGTGCTGCTTCCGTGCCTTCTGTGATGGACCGTGCCCCCTGCTGGTGGCTCTCCTCAGTAGGTGGTTGCCCCTGGTGACCGCGACCTCGTAGTGGTGTTGTCAAAGGATGTGCGACGAGGGGTGGGGGTGCTCTGCTCCTGTTCCGATTGGCGGGGGCCCTGGGGCGCCTGTGGGTCCACCCTCCGCGGGGCTCGGTGCGACGCCCGGCATAAAACGAAGTGCGCGCCCTAGTGGGCGGCCCGATGTGCGGCCCGTTGTGCAGCCTGTTGTGCTTCCAAGTGTGCGGCCCTGTGACCAGCCACCTAGGCGAAAACCTTCCTTTTCGTCCTCCTGTCCGGAGAGGTGCTCGACCGCTCTACATCTATGAGTTTTAAGTGTGATGACCTGGTGCATCCTGTTTCCCTTCTACCATCTGGGTTCCACGGGTGCATTGTTTCATCATTGGCGTGCCAGACTTGATGCCTCGGCCTACTGCAACTCCTGGACGTCCGGTTACTGAAGACGACCTAGCTGTTTGTGATGCTATCTGCCTATGATTTCCGGCTCAGGAGTACCCGGAGAAGTATGAGTGATTCGTGTGGTTGGTTTCTGTCTGTGTTGTTTCCCTAGTGCCTGCGTGCACAGGTGGATGACGTTGTCTGTGCGTCTGTGTGGTGTGGGTGTTTGTTCCTGGCTCCTGCGTGGGATAGTTTTGATGTGTTTGCAATTTGGTTTGTGCTTTGCATTTGTTCTGTATTTGTGTTTGTGTTGTGGTTGTGGGTGTTTGGTGTTCTTTCTTTCCTGTCCTTGTGCGCGCCCTGTGTGTTGGAGTGGCGGACGTTTTGGTGTGGAGTGGTGTGGTTGTGGGTTGTGTGTGCTGCTGTTCTGTGTGTTTGTTACATGGGTTGTGTGTGTATGTGTTTATTTCTTTGTCCTTATAATTGCTTTATTCTTTGTACATATTTTATGCTATTTATGTTCTTATGTGTATTTTTTGGGTTTACTGTTCATTTGTTGTTGGTGTCCTCATTTGTGTCTGGTTCTGCTCCTCTGTGTGTGGGGGTCAGACTGCCTGAGCATGTGTTCTATTTTCCTCCCTTTTCTGTTCTAGAGGTGGTTGGCTTTTTGTAAATTTTTTGTAACTTTAGTTTATTTTTTTGTACATTTTTGTTATTGTACTTATATCATTTATTTGTGTGTACTGTATGCATTCTCTGTCCCATGCTGTTTGTGGGTTTGTCTTTGCTTGTATTATGTGTGCTTTCCTGCGACCTCTTGTATATATTTTATGTCTGTTTCATGGTGTTTGCTTTGTTGTTTCATGTATAAGCACGATTGTTTGTATTATATGTTGTTTTGCACTTGTTGCCTGTTTTTGTACTTTGGTTTTTATATATCAATAAAAAATGAACAAAGTGGTGCCCACTAGTGACACAAGCTTGCAATCAATATTGTCACGGCTTCACGGTAAACAAATACTATAATCACAAAGACTTGACTGGCGCTCGCTGCTCTCGAACGGGGCACAGTAACAAGGCGGTTAATCCAAGAATGATAACCTTTATAAAAATCTTATATTAACACTTGTCTC
>WNGS01008777.1:0-18285 GCA_020271785.1 Procambarus virginalis
ATATATATATATATATATATATATATATTATATATATATATATATATATATATATATATTATATATATATATATATATATATATATATATATATATATATATATATATAGGGTAGAAATTGATTGAGCCATTTACTAAAATAGGAGAGTAGAGATAGGAGATATTTAATCAATTGTACCACTCCTGTGTACCACTCCTCTCTCCACTGGAGAGAGGAGTGGTACATCCTCCCTCGCCGAAGGTCGAGTGCTGACTGAGGGGCGGAGGCCCCCTGTGTGGCGAGGGGCCGGAACCCCACTATCACGACTGGGGTGGCGGCCCCTGCGACGTGTCAAGACATGTTCCCAGGTGGACTCTTCCAGGATGGGAGGAGGGGGATAGGGAGGAGGGCCCACCGTGGCGGTGCCCCTTTTTTTTATTATTATTATTATTATTTTCTACCACAGACGTGACCACACATAAACAATGCTAACTCGCATATATACATTTTCTTCTGTCCTCCATGGACAGGGTTAGAGATGTGTTAAACATATTGTTCTGGGATTTATTGAACAATCAACCACAGAAGGTGATTCGGTGCTTTTAAAATGCTAGGCTAACCTACATACGTAAATACATAGATACACAGATTTACGTATGCCCTACATAAAGTGTTCGATGTGTCTTTTACATAGTGTCATTAATGTGCATTTACAAGATGATATGTAATTCTGGTCAGCTTCCACATATACTTTATACACATACATATTCACACACACACACACACACATAGGTACATATACATATATACACACACATGCATACACATACATTTGTCTCTTTTACTCTGACAGTGTGAGATAGCTGATAGAGAAACTAGTGTGTAATTAAGCACTTAATCACTGAAGGTGATTAAGGTGCTTTTACAAGCTCAGATTATATAGTTACATCACATACATTCATTGAATAATTGATACATTACATGGTCAATCTTGGGTACAAGTTCAATATATCATCAAGTGTTCCAGTACTCATATAGTAATTACACAGTTCAGCATACCTTAGCCCAGGAGGGCGAAAGTCAGTCAGTATGGGACATTCTACAATATAATGTTCAAGAGAGTGCATGTTTTCTCTTTCACAGAGTTGACACATTGTGTATTCAACATGTGCTTTTTGAGAAAGCTGCCAGATACGTCTATATCCCAGGCGTATTCTGGCCACTATAACATCACATTGCCGAGTTCTTGTTCAATTAATCCCATATGTGAATGTTTCCTCACGATATCTATCATAATATTTAATGCTACAATTTTCAGGTCTTTGTGAATTTGTTAGGTCGGTGAGATTTTCATTAAATATTTGTTTAAGTACTGCTAATGAAACACCCATATAAATTTCTACCACTGGTTTTCTATAGGCTGTCTTTGCAAGCATATCAACAGTGTCATGCCTTGAGATGCCAACATGTGATGGTATCCATAGGAATTTTATTTCAAATCTTTTTTTCTTTAGCAGCTAAAACATTCATTTGAATATCACTGACTATTTTTTAGGTGTCACTAATATGTGCGTTCAATGCCAGGAGTGCACTCTGCGAGTCACAGTATATAAGTCCACTGCCTTTGTCTTTTAAAAATTCAGTGGCAAAGTATATGCCTGCAAATTTGGTCTGAGTTGTTCTTGCCCAGTCATTGACGCGCTTCATTGCTGTATGTACAAGAGAAGATTGTTCAAATATAGTACATGCACAACCGGTACATCGTCCACCCTCTTCTACAGAGCCGTCGGTATAGCACTGATACACATCGTTACCCATACCCTGAGTACTCTCAGTGATGTTTTTCAGTGTTAACTGTTTTAATAATGTAGAGTGTACACTATATTTCTTGGGTGCATTTACAAAATCAACTGATAGATCCCTGTTATTCCATGGAGTAATTGGTTTATTAATCGTTAATTGAGTTGGGTACATATTTAATATTTTGATGGAGTTGGCTACCTTGTAGAACCAATATACATAATCAGATTTCGTTCTTCTTCTATAGACCTCAGGTGAGTGCAGCATATTAGAAAGTTTAGCTTGAAACTTCATGTGTTGTCTAGATCTACTCAATGCCTTCACGCCGAAAACTGTGCTAATAGACAAAATTCTCTCACTTATGGTAGGTAATTTTAACTCTGCTCTCATATTAAATATTCTCGTGGACTTAGGAGCCCCAAGGATGAGACGCATAGCTTCGTTTTGCAAGGTTTCAAGAGATTTCAGCTCTTTGTCAGTATACAGTGTGAGATGTAGAGCATTGTAGTCAATCACAGAGCGTATAAATGATACATAAAACATTCTAGCCGCAGTGGTTGAAAGGATGTCGGATGGAGGAATTTGATTTTCTGTGAATACATTTAATTACGTTTTGTTAGGAAAACATTTATTATGGTATGATGATTGACATGCAGCTTTGTATGGGAGAACTGCAAAGATTTGTGTGGGAGAACTGTAAAGTATTGCGTGGGAGAAGTTAGTGAAAGAACTTCGTACCAGAGGAAGAGTGTATGCTGAACTCCAAGTGTGAGCTGAAACTCATAGTGGGAGCTAAACTGCAAGGTGGAGTAGGACTTTCAGTTAGGAATGGAACTCCATGGACATAATGAATCTTCAAGTAGTGTAGAGAGCTACACATCTTTTGTGTGAAGCCGTGTGAGCGAGCTTCACTGACATTCGAGGAGGGCTTCAGTTGCAGCAGATTGGAGGAACTGCCTGGAGTTACAGTCTCCGTGGTGTAGTGGTAAGACACTCGCCTGGCGTTCCGCGAGCGCTATGTCATGGGTTCGTATCCTGGCCGGGGAGGATTTACTGGGCGCAAATCCTTAACTGTAGCCTCTGTTTAACGCAACAGTAAAATGTGTACTTGGATGAAAAAACGATTCTTCGCGGCGGGGATCGTATTCCAGGGACCTGCCCGAAACGCTACGCGTACTAGTGGCTGTACAAGAATGTAACAACTCTTGTATATATCTCAAAAAAAAAAAAAAAAAAGAGTACCTAACCTGATTTTGAGGACCCAAGACAGATGTATTTGATAGTGGGCCTCGAGGAATAGAACAGAGGATCGTTTTGAGGTTTAAGGGAGAGCTTGACTGCGTTTTTTGGGTGAAAGGTGCAGTGCAAGGTAAGTGGTTGATGTCTGTTTACAGTAGGAAGTATATGAATATTTTTGTATCCTGTATTTCAGCCAAAAGCAGTGAAGGATGCAGTAGGTTGTGAGCTGAGGAGTAAGCAGCAACCTAATATGGTTATATGATGAAGATTTAGGGAAATATTGGAGTGTTATCAGTTAGTAGCAGCCTAAGAGGTTGTAAAGTAATATCACTATTCTTGTATGTATATATTGTATTTGTTTTTGTATTAAATTTCTCTTATATGCTAGTTGGTTTTTGCTCTAGTCCTGATGACGCTCCCTGGCTAGTGAGAGAGAGAGAGAGAGAGAGAGAGAGAGAGAGAGAGAGAGAGAGAGAGAGAGAGAGAGAGAGAGAGAGAGAGAGAGAGAGAGAGAGAGAGAGAGACGGCTGTAACTTGAGTGATAGTGGACTATAACTAAGGGAGATTGAGAGATCATCCCACAGTAAGGAGAGAGCGGGGAGTCACGGTGGCTTGAGAGCGGGTGTGTACACATGAACACTAGGCACTGTGAGCCATACCCCTGAATAAAGGTGATGTTCAACCACTCTCCCAGAATTAGATGCTTACCAGGGTGATCTCTCAAATAATAAATACAAGTCTCTGTGGTGTAGTGGTAAGATACTCGCCTGGCGTTCCGCGAGCGATTTGTCGTGGTTCGTATTTTGGCCGGGGAGGATTTACTGGACGCAAATCCTTAACTGTAGCCTCTGTTTAACTCAACAGTAAAATGAGTACTTGGTTGTAACAACGATTCTTCGTGGGGGTCGTATTCTAGGGACTTGCACGAAATGCTACGCGTACTAGTGGTTGTACAAGAATGTAACAACTCTTGTATATATCTCAAAAAAAAATTGCAAGCACTCAGGTGTCCATTGCTGTTCGACTGACGGCAGCAGAAGTGTGGCTGTCGTTGTCGGTCATTTTTCTGTCCAGGAGTTGTTGAGGTTCTGTTCGACGGTAAGCTAGTATCAGGTTGGTTCAATTAACCAAGTTTCATTGTAAAAAACCAACTCCCTTCCAATAGTACTCACCTTCCTAGTTGTACTCACCAAGTTGTGCTTGCGGAAGTTGAGCTTTGGCACTTTGGTCCCGCCTCTCAACCGTCAATCAATTGATGAATAGTTTCCTGAGCCTTCTAGGTTCAATCATATCTACGTTTGAAACTGTGTACGGAGTCAGTCTCCACCACATCACTTCCTAGTGCATTCCATTCATTAACTACTCTGATACTGAAAAAGTTCTTTCTAACGTCTCTGTGGCTCATTTGGATACTCAGTTTCCACCTGTGTCCCCTTGTGCGTGTACCACCAGTGTTAAATAATACATCGTTGTCTCCCCTGTCAGTTCCCCTGAGAATCTTATATGTGGTGATCATGTCTCCCCGAGCTCTTCTGTCGTCCAGTGACGTGAGGTGCCGTTCCCTCTGCCTTTTCTCGTAACTCATGCCTCTCAGTTCTGGGACTAGCATAATGGCATACCTCTGAACTTTTTCCAGTTTCGTCTTGTGCTTTAAAAAGTACGGGCTCCGTGTTGGGGCCGCATTCCCCAGGATTGGCCTTACATACGCGGCATACAAGGTTCTGAAAGATTCCTTGTATATTATGGTTGCGTGGCTAAGCTTGGAACAGTCACCACTCCATTTCAGAGAATTGGCTGAAGATACCTCTGATCCCAACGTATATAAATTGTGAGATCTAGATACTTTAGGCATAGTCTCTGAGCAACAAAGTCCAGACGACACTTGGACTTATCAACAATACCTAAATGCAGTTATTTATAGAGATAATCAATACTAGGTTAAATTGCCATGGAAATTAAATCATCCACAATTACCAGTAAATCACTTTATGGCATTAAATCAATAAAAATGACAGGTAACTAGATTGAATAAGTAGCCAGACAAATTACAACTGTATCACAACTTGATACAACAACAACTTGAAAACTAGTTTATTGAAGTTGTTGAACATGATTATTCTAAAGAAGGGCATTACCTACCTTACCATGCCATCTTGAAAGATTCTATTACTACACCCATTAGAATTGTAGTCATCTGTAGTGCCATGATGAAGGCAAATTGTGTCTCACTCTACGATTGCCTACAAACTGACCCGAGTCTGACACAATGACTCAATGACGTATTATTACTGTTTTGACTAGGAACCTATGCCGATATGGCCATCATAAGTAAGGCTTTCCTCAGAGTAGGTCTACAAGAAAAAGACTGCAATTTCACAAAGTTCCTCTGTATAAAGGATCCTAATGATCCGCACAGTGAAATCGTAACTTATAGATTTGCATCAGTCATATTTGGGGCTACCTATTCACCGTTTCTGCTTCAAGCAACATCGGATATGCATTTGAAGAAATCTGATAGTCCTCACAAGACCGAAATTAACAATAATTTATATGTTGACAATTTCCAGGGAACTACAATTGATAAGTCAAAATTAATTGAAATATATCATGATGCTAATCGCAAATTTCTGGGAGCTAATATACCTCTCAAGTCGTGGGTTTCCAATGATGAACAATTAAATCAGATAATAGAAAATAAATTTCCAGGGTACAAAGTACCTCACAGTTTAAAGGTTCTTGGCATTGAACGGAATACTTCTACTGATGAGCTAAATACTAAATCAGTGGAAACTACTAATTCTCCCTTAACCACGAGGAAATTATTATCTTTTCTCAGTAAACTATTTGACCCTTTAGGCTTACTTAGCCCCATTTTAATTATGGGCAAATTCCTCATGCAGGAGTGCTGACAAACAAAAATGGGTTGGGATGATCTGTTGCCTAGTGACTTGCATGACAAATGGCAGCAGATGACAGCGAATTTAAATATACCCAGTACTCTTAAATTTCCATGTAATGCCATAGGACTAAAACAACCCACCAATTTGCATATGTTTTGCGATGCCTCAGGCAAAGCATATGGCACAGTAGCCTATTTAGTAAACACAAAGCAATCAATATTACTTACCTCTAAAGCCAGAGTGGCTCCACTCAAGAAGAGGTCATTACCGCAAATGTAACTAACGGCTTTGTTGGTAGGTGTCCGATTGGCTCATTACCTGACCAAGACACTCAATAATATTCACTTTTCTGAGATAGTAGTTTGGTCAGACAATGAGGCAAGCCTACAATGGGTAAAAAACAATAACAACAAAACTCGCTACGTCAGTAACAGAGTTAGCGAAATTAGAGAGTTGTCAACTGAATATAAATTGAGACATGTCCCTACCAAGGACAACCCAGCTGACTATCTATCATGAGGATTAACCTTAAGGCAACTGGTTAAAACCTAGATGTGGTTTAAAGGACCCCAGTGGTTGGTCAGTAGCCCCAACAAAAGCTACAAGTCATAGTTACCAATATCACTGTCCCCACTGAGGATACAGAACCCCCTCGATCTTTGGCTATTGATCCTAATCCGTATTCTAGTTTAAGTAAATTAATAGGGATTACATAAATAGTGTTTGGATTTCTTAACAAGCTAGGAATCAAATACCAGTTCCCTAGACCAAATAATTATTGGGTCAAACAAGCCCAGATGGAAACTTTTGGAAGAAATTATGAACATCTCCCTGATAAATTGGCGAGATCTTCAGGCATATGGTTTGACTGAGACAATCAAAACATTTTACGATGTGGAGGACGTTTACAACATGTAGAAGTTGATTAAGAAGTAAAGAATCCTATTCTTCTTCCTTGTCACCACATCATTAGCAAACTAATAGTATTACATTGTCATGAATATTGCACTTTACATTGGGGGGAGTGTTAGACACTCTCAATGATTTAAGGCAGAAGTTTTAGCTTCCTCAGGGTCGTCAAACAGTCAAATCCATAATTAAATCTTGTGTAATCTGCAAGAGGAATAACGTTTGGGTGTGTCACTACCCACCATTCCACCATTACCTAGAGGACTTCCACCATTACCTAGAAAACGAGTTGTACACCTTCGTCCATTTGAGACCACTGGTGTAGATTACACATGGAGCCCTAATTTTAATAGGCACTCTGGACAAGATTCGTTTAGAATCTTGTCATGAATATAATTATCGGACAAGATTCGTTTAGAATCTTGTCCGGGAAGCCTTTAGAAGGTTTGCGGCACGTCGATCCTGCCCCCAAATTGATGGTCTCGGATAATGGATCCAATTTTGTGGCAGGAGAAGCCTGCTTAAGAGAAATATGGAACTATCCAGAGGTACGTGCAGTCTTAAAACAAAGACATTGCCACAGGAAATATATACCTCCCAGAGCACCGTGGCAAGGGGGATTCTACGAATGAATGGTAGGCACTGTGAAACGATACTTAAGAAAAGCCCTACATCGTCAAAAAATTAGCTTTACCGAGCTTCAAACTATTATCACGGAAATTGAGGCACGAGTCAACAACAGACCTCAAACCTATCTTTCAGATGATTTCTCACGAAGATAACCACTGAGTCCCTCTCATCTGATACATGGCGGTCTTCTTAGTCCTCTAATATCTCTAGAAGATGAGGATCCAGAAGACCCATCATATGTCGGAAGGAACGACTTGTTGGAAAGTTATAAACATCTTACAAGAGTGATAGGTATGTGGAATGAAGTGTGCACTCGTATCTAACTGCTTTGAGAGAATATCATTATGGAGCTGCAAGCCCCTATAATAAAATCAGTCTAAAAACAGGTGATCTTGTTTTAGTTGATAGTGATGGACAAGGGTAAGAGTGGCCTATAGGCAAAATTGTTGCTGTCCACCCAGATCACTAAGGAATATAAGGAATAGTTTGGGTCCAGTTTCGAGGCACAACCACCCTAAAAACTTTAGAGAAATTAGTTCCTTTGGAATCATCAGAACATGAACATTCTTCAGATACAAATTTACTCCGGGTTCCAGAAGAAAATAACTCTACAAATACTAGCACTCGTCGAACTAGGAGTGCAGTGCAACATTGTAAATTAAAACGTAAGCAGTATTTTAATTCAGCAAAACTGCAGATGATAGTCGTCTTCGGTTGAAAAGATTTGATGAATCTACAGGAACAATTCAGTGACCAAGTAACTTAACCATTACAAGTCATTGCGACCCTAATCATTGATTTTGCTGTAGATCTTAGAGATTTCTTGATCTTAGATGACCCAATGATTAATACTTTAAATTTTTCTTTTGATGTTCCAATGATGACAGATTATGACTTAGTTTCATACCTGTTTCACAGATACGGGACATTCGTCATGAATGTTCTAACATACTAACATGTAATGAATTTATAACCTCGAGGGAGAGTATCAGGTACGTCGGTACTAAATCATGAACTGCGACCCATGTTTTCTCGCCCCTGGAGTTGTGTTGGAAATTTCCAACACGAAAATACTAACCCCTAGTACGATAGAAGGTATTTATTGTACTAGGAATTATAATTTACACATACTACTAACAAGTAGTGTAGCAATATTAAATACTATTCATCTGAGGCGTAATAATGCCAGAGTCTTCCTAGAATTCATTGCTGTGATTGTGTCAGCAACCCAGCTCACGGAAATAAATTATATATATCCATAAATCGAATTAAACCCAGTCAATCCTTGTAGAATTTCTTAAGGAATATTGATTGGCAATTGATTTAGCTCTACTTAGCAAATTATATAGCTGTTGGAAAGAGTTTTATGCAGCTGCAATCAGCTGATCCATTAAACAAAGTAATGAACTAAAATTCTACTATGAATATAAATTTTCCATCTAACGTGTGATTTAGTTAAATGATTTTCACAGTGAGAAACAATCTGCTGTTACCTAAAGTACGTTACTGAAGCGTAAAATAACGTCAGCAATATTTCATCAGTTCGGAAATTAGAATAAAATATTACAAATTATTAACCACGTTTCCATCATCCAGCGCTAGGTGACGCACGGTGCACTCGCAAGAGAGACTTGGCAGAGATATGCCATAACGGTTTGGTGCCCTGAAGCTGATCTTTATTATCATCTCAATTTATGAGGATCCGTGCATTAACGGTCTTCAGACCGATTCGAAAGCTTCAAATAATTTTGGACACCACGTCTGTCATGGCTGAGTACCCCTAATATATTATTTTGGCCATTATTCTATATATATATATATATATATATATATATATATATATATATATATATATATATATATATATATATATATATATATATATATATATATATATATATGTATGCAATTGACGATCACAAAACACTGATCATTTTATGCGAAAATTCACAGAGAAAAATGAAAGGAGGTGAACGTTTCGGCTCGTTAGAGCCTTTGTCAACACCAGACTGACAAGTCTGGTGTTGACAAAGGCTCTAACGAGCCGAAACGTTCACCTTTCATTTTTTTCTGTGGATTTTCCGCATATATATATGTATATATATATATATATATATATATATATATATATATATATATATATATATATATATATATATATATATATATATATATTCGTGTATACTGGCAGCAGGTTTTCTTTTAAACATGTCTCATTGAATATGACCGCATATTCTGTATTTACTATCTTCTGATTTAGGGCTTCTATCCCTCTAACTATTTTCTTAGCATCAAGGGCTTAGCTGAAATAGGAGTTCTCCAAAACTCATTTTCGTAATTTCAAGGTGAAGAAAAGAAGTGAATTACTATAGAATGTATTACACTTTTTTATACAATTTGCACGTTTCGAAACTTCATGGTTCATTCTCAAGTGAAGAGATTTTTCAGGACTGGTTGCTTTTATACCTGCACTGGGTCAGGTGACAAGACAATAAAGGTGAAAACATGGGGGATACATAAGGGATAAACGTGGGGTGAAACATAAGAACATAAGAATAGAGGTAACTGCAGAAGGCCCATTGGCCCATACGAGGCAGCTCCTGTCTACATACAAAGATTAATCCAGTGTAATTGGCCTGTTATGTGGAACATTGTCTTGTGTGTTGGCATCGTTATGTTCTGGTCTTGTCCTTACTCTCATGGTGGGTAGAGTAAATAGTTCCGTGATTTGGGTGTTCATGGTAGGTTGTTCTATTCTTATGTGAATTTCATCAAGAATTTGTAATCTTCTTGCATCTTGGGTTTTGTCTATTATACAGGTATTTTTGTTCAACATTTCTCTTGTTAGGGTAATGTCATATGGGCTTGTCTCATGTGATTCCTGGGGGCACCGGATTGAAGATGGCATGTGAAACGCCTCGTCAGCTTGGTCGACGTCATGTCTATGTACTTAGATTGAAGGTTACATCCTTCGTGGGGGCAAGTGTACATGTATACAACGCTTGACTGCTGTAGAGGGTTCTCTGTCGGCTTCGGGCTGTTTTTGAAAAGGAGTTTGGAAATCTTCTTGGTTTTGTACAATATTATCAGGTTTATGTTTTGGTTAGGAGTAGTGCTTTTTACTCCTATACGGATTATTTCTTTCATTATGCTTTCTTCTTTTATATGAGGAAAGAATAACTCGAACACTAGCTAGCCAGCACAGAAGCCTTCCAGCAACTGGCATAACAGGTAACGCCTAACCCACTGCACCACGCTCAGACCCTTAAAAGAGATGGTAATTTCGAGGTATTTCAACACGCCAAAGACTACCACCTCCCAAGAGCACTAGGCTTCTGTGCTGGCTAGGGTTCGAGTCTCCTGGTGGGAAAGTGTTCTAAAGTTGAATAACTTCTCTTGCGTGTTTAGGCAAGTTGGGCATTAAGCATAGACACAGTGTCTTCCCATATTAAACAGGGACTTGATGAAAAAACGTAAAAAAATTGACCGCTCACTTGCTCTAGTGCTCTTGGGAGGTGGTAGTCTTTGGCGTGTTGAAATACCCCGAAATTACCATCTCTTTTAAGGGTCTGAGTGTAACACGGGAGGGGGTTCTCTACTAGGTTCTCTAGGTTCTCTACTAGGTTCTCTACTAGGTTCTCTAGGCTTCTCTACTAGGTTCTCTACTAGGTTCTCTCTAGGTTCTCTCTAGGGGGTTCTACTACCCCCTTTTTCTCTCTTTGTACCCGTATTCTTTACTGTAGTTCTTTACCAAGGGACCCCAAGACTTTTACTCTAGCCAACTCCACACCACGTGGTCTCAAGACGAATGACCGTCTCAAGATTCTACACCCGTATGACGTGAAATAGACTTCTAGCAAAGCTCTAGGATCTCCTTTCCGCCGCCACCACCAGATCATTAACACGGATGAGCAATGATCGAGATCTGGATCGATCACGCTAAGCAATCAACCTTGGGGCTTGATTCCCCACTAGTAATAACTACCCCTTGGATCTTACGTGGGTGGTTAATTAAAATCAACAGGAGTAATAATCCTGATTCGGTGTTAGAATCGGCGTCCAATTCAACTCGACCACGTGGGGACCACGTGACAAGGACAATTTCACAAAAATACAAAAAGAAAAATGGAAATAATAAAAGTGCACATTAATAACTAATTAATTTATTCAAAAACTAAGCAAGATCTAAATAGTTGGCACTCCCTAACTTGAACACTCCCTGACTGAATATTTAACGGCAATGAGTTGACTATTCCTAAGAAACTCCAAGCAACTTTTACCTTCTATAGGCAGCTAGATGTTGTGTTGCCTTGGGGAAGAGGTGAGATGGGGGGGACCTCTCCCAGCTGCTTCTGAAACCACACTGATCTCTCTCCCTGCTCCTCTACCCAGACGCCTAGATCTGTATTCTTCCGCTAATATCTAAGTTACTTTGCCAGGCTTAAGTTATAACAATTAACCTCTGTCGTACTGAATTATCCAGATTGATTGACTATTGTAACTGAAATTAAATTATTTAAGCATCTTAAGACAAGTTATTCCCAATTACCAAATAGCTATTTGACCTTTGAGAAAAATAGAGGACATGGCAACTGGTGACCTATGACCGCTCTAGGTCACTCCGCAATAAAGTAGTCCTGACCTTGTGACGTCACTGAAGGTGACTTAAAACTCATTCTCCTAATAATTAATATACTCTTGATATTATAAACAGTAATACTATACAATACAATTTGAATGCAAAATGAATGAAGGCTAATTTCTCTAAATAAGTGAATATTACAGAATGATTCATTATGCGAGACTGAACAAAGGCATCAAGTTATTTTCACCGCTAATTCCCTGGGGGATGCTCCCGGGTCGACGCGCGGGTCTCCCATTCTCCCTTGTATAGATAAAACATTCTAGATAATTCTTACAAGCCTAGTTTGTTACATGAGCATGGTGCAGTGGGTTAAGGCATTACCTGTTATGCCAGTTGCTGGAAGGCTTCTGTGCTGGCTAGGGTTCGAGTCTCCTGGTGGGAAAGTGTTCTAAAGTTATATATATATATATATATATATATATATATATATATATATATATATATATATATATATATATATATTATATATATATATATATATATATATATATATCTATATATATATATATATATATATATATATATATATCTTATTTACCATATATCTTAGTGATATTTGCTTGCGCGTTCATGCAGCTTTCTCACACATGTTGAACTCGGTGAGGCCCGTGCATGCGCCAGAATTTGATGAAAAACTGTACCCAAATGGATCCATGAGTGTCGTCGGGGGTTGATCAGTCTGGGAGCTTAGTTAATAAGCACCAAGACTGACCAATCTTTATAAGACGATCATTGGTGCGTGGTGCGGTGGTCACGGTACTGTGTACGTTTAGGGGTGATCCTGGACGTCATGGGTTCGAATCCTGCCGGGTCAAAGAGTTCTTAGTGATATATGGCTTGCGCGTTCATGCAGCTTTCTCACATATATATATATATATATATATATATATATATATATATATATATATATATATATATATATATATAGCCTCATCAGTCATCAGTCACTAGCCTCATCAGTCACAAGGGCAATAAATAATTTCCCCAGAGCTGACAACTTGATCCCCATCCCTCCTCAACGCAAAAACCGTCGTGGAAGACCCAAGAATTCCAATGATAATTTTAAGCTTGGAACACAAGTGACCAAGAAAATTTAAGAGGGCAACACAGTAGGGGCAATTAGATTACTTACCAGCGAAGAAACAATCGCCCCTAGAGATACAGCAACTGCCGACTCACTGAGAGAGAAGCACCCTCCCAGAGTACCATGGGAACCCACTGCTCGGGACACAAATGACCCAGACATGGGACCTCTATTCCTCCAAGCATCAGAGGTATACAAGCCATCATGTCATTTCCACCAGGCTCAGCAGGGGGATACACTGGAGTAAGACCTCAGCACCTCAAGGAGGTGACAAACCCAGTTCTCGGCGAAGTTGCCGAGACACTGCTGTCAGAGATCACGAAGTTTGTCAACGACTGTCTCTCCGGGTTGATCCCAGATACAATTAAACCGTTCTTCTTCGGAGCATCCCTTTGTGCCCTTAAGAAGAAGGATGGTGGAGTCAGACCCATTGCCGTGGGCAACACACTTCGGCGCCTTGTTGCTAGGGCAGCTGTCAGAAAAATCAGCATAGACGCTGCAACGATGCTTCGACCCCATCAACTAGGTTTTGGTGTCCCCATGGCTGTGAAGCAGCAGCTCATGCAGCACGAGCCTATGTCAAGGACCTCCCAGAAAATAAGACATTAATTAAATTAGACTTTAAAATGCCTTCAACCAGGTAAAAAAGGGATGTGGTACTGGAAGCAGTTCGAACCAGCTTTCCTTGTCTACTTCCTTTCGTCTCAGCAGGGTACAGTAGGGAATCGACACTGTTGTTTGGGGAACATGAAGTTGTTTCTGCAGAAGATGTCCAGCAGGGAGACCCACTTGCCCCTTTTCTTTTCTGCATGGCAGCTAAGGAGGTCACAAGTAGGTTGTCCAGCGAATTCAACATCTGGTTCCTGGACGATGGCACCCTGGCAGGGACACAGGAATCCCTGCTAGGAGATCTTCAGCTAGTGAAATCTAGGGGAGAGGAGTTAGGCCTTACACTAAATACATCAAAGTGTGAAATCATCTCGTCCAGCCAACCAATCATAGATGCAGTACAAATCTTATTGCTAGGAGCCCAAGTGACCGCTCCCACCGACAGTGTGCTGCTAGGGGCACCTCTGGGCTCGAACGCCATTGAGGTAGTCCTCGAAGAAAAGCTTAAAGACCTAAGGAGGATGGAGGCGCTAATAGGGGCTTTGGATGCTCACGATGCTTTGTACCTTCTTACAAGGTGCCTGGCCTTGCCCAGACTTACCTATTTCCTCAGGTATGCTCCTTCCTTTGACAGCCCAAAATTAACAGAATACGACTCACTCCTAAAGACAATAACTATGAAAGTGTTAAACCTCTCCCTGCACGATGACCAGTGGGACCAAGCAACACTCCTAGTTAGACTCGGGGGTATAGGTATTCGCAAGGCGACACAGTTAGCATTGCCGGCATTCTTATCCTCGACCTGTGCTACAAGTGAATTAGTGAAGGAAATACTACCAGAATACCTAAGGAATTCCATTGGGATTCGTGATCCCAAATTTGTGGAAGGAGATGGTCGGTGGGACACACTCGCCAATTCACACACCCGACCAACTTGTCCAAACGACGGTAAACAGGCAAATGGGATAGCCCCATAGTGGAGAACATCGCCAAAGCATTGCTGGACGTAGCTTCTCAGAAGGACAGAGCGCGTCTCCTAGCTGTGCAAGCCCCCATGCTGGGGACTTCCTGTTGGCAGTCCCTAATTCCGCCTTGGGCACCCGCCCGGACCATCGAGCCCTAAGTATTGGTGTTGCTCTGCGCCTTGCCGCCCCTATCTCCACCGAGCACCGGTGTATTTGCGGCCAGGCACGGGCAGACCAATACGGCAGCCATGGTCTCATCTGTCGTAAGACACAGGGAAAGATTGCCAGGCACGAGGCAGTCAATGACATCATCAAGAGAAGTTTGGCTACAGCTGGGTGTCCAGCACAAAGGGAACCCCAGTTGTGCAGACCTGACAACAGCCAAAAACGCCCAGATGGAGTCACCCTGCAGCCATGGAGGGAAGGTAAACAGGTCGTATGGGATTACACCTGTGCATCTACATTGGCTGATACCTATTTACGTTACAGCTCAGCGGAGGGAGGTGGGGCAGCCACCTTCAGGGAGACCCAGAAAATCCACAAGTACAGAGAACTAAGACGTTGTTACAGGTTCGTGCCGATAGGCTCTGAGACTCTGGGCGCCTGGGGTAAATGTGCACTCAAGTTTTTAAAGGAGGTTGGTGAGGAACTCATTGGGAAAACTAGAGACCCACGAGCAGCCAGTTTCCTGTTCCAGCGCCTCAGTGTCGCAGTTCAGAGGGGAAATGCTTGCTGTATCCTGGGTACGCACCCAACCTCCGAGAAGGTGGACGAGGTCTTCGAACGCTGATTGTTTACTTGTTATATATTTGTGTGTGTGTGTGTGTTCTCTGTAAACTGTAGCATTGCAATAAAACAAAACAAAACATACAAAAAAATAATAGGGGTGGTAGGAGAAGAAAAGAATAAGTATTCAGTGAGAATCCATAAGATCTTCTCTGAATGCTCTTTGTTTTCTTCTTCGAGGATGTGGGTCCCTGCAATTGCACCATAGGTGGTACCCCTAATATATATATATATATATATATATATATATATATATATATATATATATATATATATATATATATATATATATATATATATATATATATATATATATATATATATATATATATATATATATATATATATATATATATATATATATATATATATATATATATATATATATATATATATATATATGCATTAATGGGCTTCAGACCAATTCGAAAGCTTCAACTTTTTACAGATACCGCATCCGGTAAGGCTGAGTTCCCCTAATATATTATTTTAGTCATTATTCTATATGTGTATGTAGAGTGCATCGTCGTTATGCTGCATACAAACCTAATAACTCCCTTGAGTGTAATTATTTTTCCCGAATCCACTCTAATTTCATGAGTAATAAACGCATAAATATATACTCTTAGGTGGAAATAAGATGATATTAATATTTCAGCGTGTAGCTAGCTACAAGGGAAGCATACTTCATCCCGTGGAATCACGTGTCGCCGAGATAACAGGCACTGAAAGGATTAAACGGGTCATAGAGCAGTTGGACGTATTCTCCATTCAACTTTGGCAACTAAGCCTCCAAATTTTTCAATTTAGTAGTTACCATACTAACCCATGCATTAATTATTTCTGATTTATTCAAGAAAATATTATTTCTATATTATATGTAAATTAACATTATAGAATTTACCCCTCCCAAAAGATGTGTAAGGGAATTACTCCTCTTTAAATAGAAGTCTTTACAGTCCACTTCTCCAAATTCTTTTTGAATTAATTATTAAATTTATTATTATAAGATCCATAGGTCACAGGTCTCACAGCCCATAAAATTGTTTATGGTCCTCATGAATTTATGAAGGATATTACATGTTGGAGTAAAATCCCCAACATCTGTCATCGTTTCTCTCCTTGTCTCTCTTTCTCAGTCTCTATCCTTCTCTCTCACTGTCTCTGTCTCCTCCCTTCTCTCTCACTGTCCACTTATATTTCTGACTCTTTGTCTTTTGTTCATCTCTGCCGCTGATTCTGCAATTATCTTTGTCTCTCTCCTACTCTCTTTGTTTCTGTCTCTCCTTTTCTCTCTCTCTCTCTTTCTCTCTCTCTCTAATGTCTTCTTTCTCCTTTTTCTCTTGTCTGCTTCTCTTTCTGTCTCTAGCCCTTTGCTTCCCCTCTTTCTTTCTCTCTCTCTTTCTTCTCTCTCTCTCTTTTCTCTCTCACCATCTCTCACTCTTTCTACTCTCTCTCTCTCTCTCTCTTTATTTCGTATCTCTTTCTGTCTCTAGCCAATTGTTCCTCTCCTCGGTCCTTCCATGTGTCTCTGCATCTCTCTCTCCTTTTCTCCCTGTCTGTCTTAATCTTTTTAAATGCAATAAATATAATTATTCATAATAATTGCAATAATTAATAATTAGAATTAACGTTTTAAAAACCTTTGCTTATAAACCCTATATCATAGCATTTAAAACACGTTTAATTAAAGCATTATTACCTCAAGTTTTATACTCGTCTTTACACATTCTCAAGACAAGTGTATAAAATGTAATTTAAAAAATAAAAAAACAATAAAATATGTTTTTTATCACGTTTTAAAAACGAGAAAATGTTTCCTAGAGTAAATATGAAAGTGAGATGAGTAGCTGGATACTGAGGGACAGATGGATGGATTATTGGATAGATAGATGGATATAAACATGGATGGATAGAGGATAGATATATATTGATAGAAAAAATAGTGGTTGGATTGATTATGTTTGGATAGATACATAATCCATCTATCTTCATCCATCTATATATTGATGGATACATAGATGGACAGGTAAATATACAGATAGATATATTGATAAATGAATGGATTGATGGCGATAGATGGTTGAAATAATGGACAGATAGATGGATCGGTAGATGGATAGAAGTATGGACAGATGGATGAACAAATTGATAATAGGGGAGATAAATAGCTAGATTTATGGAGCAATAGATAATTTAATCAAATGTTGTATAGATAGATGGACAGTTAGAGGCTCAGTTAGATGAATAGATAGATGAACGAACAGATGGAAAATAGATATATTCATAAATTGCTAGATTGATAGGTAGATAGTTGGATAAATAGATATCCATAAGGACATACAGAATGTCTGTGGGAAATATTTCAAATTATAACATAAAAACTACCTAATATAAATATATATATATATATATATATATATATATATATATATATATATATATATATATATTATATCACTGTTGTATCTAGTCCTGGGGACCATTCAGGCTTGTTGGCATATATATATATATATATATGTTATTAAATATGACCGAAAAAGTAAGATTAATAATTCTAACACGAATTTTCTCAATTTTCCTTATGTTTGTTTTACTGATGACGGTAAAATTAAAATCAATTCTCAAAAAATTCTTTATTTCTTAGTCTGACGCGACACTTGAGCGCGTTTCGTAAAAACATTACATTTCAAAGACTTTAGTTACACACACACAGAACAACTATAACTGAACAGAGT
>WNGS01008778.1:0-10849 GCA_020271785.1 Procambarus virginalis
CTCCACTCAGACACAATGACCTCCACTCAGACACAATGACTCCACTCAGACACAATGACCTCCACTCAGACACAATGACCTCCACTCAGACACAATGACCTCCACACAGACAACGACCTCCATCAGACACATCACCTCCACTCAGACAATCACCTCCACTCAGACACAATGATCTCCACTCAGACACAATGACCTCCACTCAGACACAATCACCTCCACTCAGACACAATGATCTCCACTCAGACACAATGATCTCCACTCAGACACAATGATCTCCACTCAGACCACAATGATCTCCACTCAGACACAATGATCTCCACTCAGACACAATGATCTCCACTCAGACACAATCACCTCCACTCAGACACAATGATCTCCACTCAGACACAATGATCTCCACTCAGACACAATGATCTCCACTCAGACACAATGATCTCCACTCAGACACAATGATCTCCACTCAGACACAATCACCTCCACTCAGACACAATGATCTCCACTCAGACACAATGATCTCCACTCAGACACAATGACCTCCACACAGACAACGACCTCCATTCAGACAATGACCTCCACACAGACAAAATGACCTCCACACAGACAATGACCTCGACACAGACAAAATGACCTCCACACAGACAATGACCTCCACACAGACAATGACCTCCACACAGACAATGACCTCCACACAGACAATGACCTCCACACAGACAATGACCTCCACTCAGACACAATGACCTCCACACAGACAATGACCTCCACACAGACAATGACCTCCACTCAGACAACAACCTCCACACAGACAATGACCTCCACACAGACAATAACCTCCACACAGACAATGACCTCCACTCAGACACAATGACCTCCACACAGACAATGACCTCCACACAGACAATGACCTCCACACAGACAATGACCTCCACTCAGACAACAACCTCCACACAGACAATGACCTCCACACAGACAATGACCTCCACACAGACAATGACCTCCACACAGACATGACCTCCACACAGACAATGACTTCCACACAGACAATGATCTCCACACAGACAATGACCTCCACACAGACAATGACCTCCACTCAGACAATGACCTCCACACAGACAATGACCTCCACACAGACAATGACCTCCACACAGACAATGACCTCCACTCAGACAAACACCTCCACACAGACAATGACCTCCACACAGACAATGACCTCCACACAGACAATGACCTCCACACAGACAATGACCTCCACACAGACAATGACTTCACACAGACAATGATCTCCACACAGACAATGACCTCCACACGACAATGACCTCCACTCAGACAATGACCTCCCACAGACAATGACCTCCACTCAGACACAATGACCTCCACTCAGAAATGACCTCCACACAGACAATGACTTCCACACAGACAATGATCTCCACACAGACAATGACTCCACACAGACATTGATCTCCACACAGACAATGACCTCCACACAGACAATGACCTCCACTCAGACAATGACCTCCACACAGACAATGACCTCCCACTCAGACAATGACCTCCACACAGACAATGACCTCCACTCAGACACAATGACCTCCACTCAGACAATGACCTCCACTCAGACAAAGTGGAAGCATTGTCCAAGCTGCACCATACACTCGCGCCAATCAGCCCAAACATTCACAACTGTGTTAAGTAACAAATCCATTATTAAAAGTAATGCAGGATTTAAGCGCCTCGTGACCAAGGATTGCCAGGTATTAACTTTAATAATATATTTGTTACTTTACTCTCTCGTAAATTTCGGTGGAAATTTTCCAGTAAATCCTGTGACTTATTTGGACGGGTTTTAATTGTTTATTAATATTATAAAGCATTTCCATACTGCTAAGTGTCCAGAGTATGAAGGTAAGGAAAGGTTATTATAGTTTGAAAACGAGAAGTGAGAATGGCTGTGTAGCACTATGGCTGTGAACCCAGAATGGCTATGTAGAACTATGGCTATGAACCCAGAATGGCTATGTAGAACTATGGCTATGAACCCAGAATGGCTATGTAGAACTATGGCTATGAACCCAGAATGGCTATTGAGCACTCTATATCTGCACCAAGAGGTGTTCCCAAGAGCCGGCTGGTCAGCTATTGTGGGCCCCAGGCACCCGGGGGACCTTCGGGAATCGAGCGACGGCCCTGCAAGAAGCGAGGCCGTCGCTATACCGACCGGTCCAAGCCACAATGAGTGGGGTGTGAGGACATGTAAGGTGGAATTTGAACTGAAGTATGAATCTGGTAAAGTGTAGGTAAGATATGAGTGGGCGGAGTTTCAATATCGGAAAACGGAACCAAACGTCTTATTCTGCATGATATCGAAACCAATCAGAGCTAGAAATAGTAACCAATCAGAGCTAGAAATAGTGACCAATCAGAGCTAGAAATAGTAACCAATCAGAGCTAGAAATAGTGACCAATCAGAGCTAGAAATAGTAACCAATCAGAGCTAGAAATAGAAACCAATTAGAGCTAGAAATAGAAACCAATCAGAGCTAAAAATAGAAACCAATCAGAGTTAGAAATAGTAACCAATCAGAGCTAGAAATAGTAACCAATCAGAGCTAGAAATAGTAACCAATCAGAGCTAGAATAGTAACCAATCAGAGTTAGAAATAGTAACCAATCAGAGCTAGAAATAGTAACCAATCAGAGCTAGAAATAATAACCAATCAGAGCTAGAATAGAAACCAATCAGAGCTGGAAATAAAACCAATCAGAGCTAGAAATAGAAACCAATCAGAGCTAGAAATAGAAACCAATCAGAGCTAGAAATAGAAACCAATCAGAGCTAGAAATAGAAACCAATCAGAGCTAGAAATAGTAACCAAGCAGAGCTAGAAATAGTAACCAAGCAGAGCTAGAAATAGAAACCAATCAGAGCTAGAAATAGAAACCAATCAGAGCTAGAAATAGAAATAGTAACCAGAGCTAGAAATAGTAACCAATCAGAGCTAGAAATAGAAACCAATCAGAGCTAGAAATAGAAACCGGGCCAGCGCTGTTGTGAGCCGACTTCGGTAACAATATCCAATAAGGTATATATTCGCCTCGCGCTGCTTCCTATAAATGATGATAGAGAGCACCTAAAAAAAGGAGAGCGGTTAATATGTAATGAAATAAAGATGTTGTTGTTGTGTGTGTGTGTACTCACCTAGTTGTGCTTGCGGGGGGTTGAGCTTTAGCTCTTTGGTCCCGCCTCTCAACCGTCAATCAACAGGTGTACAG
This sequence comes from Procambarus virginalis, assembly GCA_020271785.1. Lineage (NCBI taxonomy): Eukaryota > Metazoa > Arthropoda > Malacostraca > Decapoda > Cambaridae > Procambarus > Procambarus virginalis. The sequence goes on from WNGS01008778.1 coordinate 3,268, forward strand.
GTTCCTGAGCCTATTGGGCTCTATCATATCTACACTTCCCGCGGAGGATATAACGCAAAGTCTTGCACCTGTGGACTAGTTGAAGCGACTAGTCGGTGTAAAACTAATATGTGTCTTACGGCAGATACATATACTGTTATGCAGATGTTTGGTCAGGCCTTAGATTTCTTTACTTCAATGTTGGTGCTGAATGTTGGACGTGAGCAAACATAATTATACTCAGAAGCAAACTCATATATATATAACTCATATATATATATACATATATATACATATATATATATATATATATATATATATATATATATATATATATATATATATGGCGTCGTTATATATAACGGCGCCAAAGGCCAAACACCACGTTGAGACATCGCTTCTCGTCCCATTTAACGAAATAAGACGAAAACAGGTGGGAGGCGACGCCCAATTAATGGGAGCTGCGATTTCATACAAGTTTGTGATTGGTCAGCTGTCCAACTGAACCGGCAACGTGATTGGTTAAACAATAAGAATAGGCAGCATTATCTTCACTCTGATTGGCCAAACGAATAGTAGCAGTAACCTGTGTCAAGAGGCGGGTGAATCATAGCAAGATCCCTAACTAACAACTTGGCAAGAATCCCTTGCTGAATCCTGCGTAATGGGTCGTCTCATACAGTACTGAAGAGTGGTTGGGCACCATTCCTTCCCCTCGTCCCATCCCAAATCCTTATCCTGACCCCTTCCCAGTTCTATATAGTCGTAATGGCTTGGCGCTTTACCCTGATTGTTCCCCCTTCCCTTGTTGTTAAAGATTTAGCTACTCAGGACGAAGTGTCCATGTAGCACGAGCTATGGTGAGCCCGTATCCCTTCCCTTCGTGACAGACTTTTAAATAGACCCACGTGACGCTCAGCGAGTCTAGTTCCAGGTGTCCAGACGTCCATTGGTGGTCAAGGGCGAACCACGAGTCCTTCATAAAAGGTCAATGTTTATAAAACTCCGCTGAAGTATACATTATTTGTAATGAGGATAGTACAGGAGACGACGGCTTCACCTCCAGCTAGCTGGCTCACACCTTTCACTTCCCATAAGTCATCCTAAGCGTTATCCTGCAAGTTTTACCTGGAACACGGCCCGCCAATCGGTCTCCAACCGGGTCCCCAATTACCGCTTGGGGGAAAAAAAAGACGAATAGTTAATGATCGGTGCCTATAGTCGACCTTCCCTGCCCAGGGGACGAACCCGACCGATATCGCTAGAACTTAATCCTTCCTCATAATACCCCGTCCTCATTAGGCCAGTATGTTCTACCTGGACATTCTAAAAACACGTGAAAACATCGAGGGGGCAAAATATAAACACGGTACTTGAGTAAAGATGTCTACTAGCAGGCGACCCTGCGCTACCGGCTCTCTGAGAGTGCGGCCAGAGACCACAACAGTTCGCACGATCCAAGGTACATCGGAGCGGGCAAAAGACGGCGGGAAAACGTACCGTGAAGAAGCTTAAAATGAATAGTAAACGGAGCTGCTGAGCAAACCTTTCGTGATGTGCGAGTGGTGAGCTGCCTGGGAGCTTGAATACATCTAATGTTAAACTGTTATTCAAGAGAGAATATGTGCGTGAAGAACGACAGACCTATGTCACTGACATATATATACCGTGTACGGATATTGAAAGGACAATAATCCCTAATTGGCTTAAAATCTTAACTGGATTTAAAGGAAGAATAATGAATTCAAAAGACAGGCTAAAATGCCTATCAGTCTGCTCCTGTGGACCTGTTTGAGGATGATAGGATGAAAGTGATCAATTAAGATAAGGAAAGATGGGCTGACTGCAGCTCCTGGACTGCCAGAAAGCCTTTGATAATTTACAACACAGGAGGATCACGAAACTTGGGAATCAAGCCATAGTTCAACAGAGCAGAAGAAGCTGTTAAACACATATGGCAAAATCTTACTGAAGCGACCATACGAGTCATAAATACTCATACTCCGCCCAAGTAAAACAGAAACAAGCAACACTTAGTGGGCCAGCCAGAGGCTTAGGGCCCGCGCTGGAATATCCCTGCGAAAAAAACAAAGAGTTACTGGCTTAAAGAAGACCTGTGTAAAAGTAGGAAACAATAAGAAAATATCGTGAGGATCAGTAATGGGAGCCATTCTCTTATTAATGAACGTTAATAATATATTGTACAATGAGAATTATAGTCTTAAGATGTTTTTTGTACAGTGTAAACCGATGATCTTATCAGAGCAGAGAAAAGTTGCATAATGCTCAACGTGAGTCTGGATAACCTGCAACAGTATTCTGGAGAAAAAACAATTCTTGACACTTTAGCAGAAGCAAAACTTCAGCACAGGGAACGTAAGTATTTATGAGCCAGCTCGCTCATAGGTCCAGATACACTACAGCAGATCGACCGAGTCAGGAAGTAATATCTCCCTCATTCGGCTGGATATTTGTGAACCAGCTGGATTTTTGCTTCAATATCATCAATAAAAAGGCAATGAAAAAGGAGCCGGGTGCAAAAGACCTCTGTGTCAATACATAATAAGGGATTGACTGCTTTTTTATTTTTTACTAGCAGTACCCGGCCACGCGTTGCTGTGGCTCAGCAACGCATGTGCGTTGCTGAGCCACAGCAACCTTCCCTGTCCCCCAGTCCTCCCCACCATCCCTCCCTCACCCGTCTCCTCGGCCTCCCAACCATTCCCCACTCCACCATCCCCTCTTCCTTCCTACCATGCCCCACTTCCCTGTCCCTTTGTCCTCCCCACCATTCTCCATTCCCCCATCCCCTCGTCCCCACCATCCTAAACTCCCTCGTCCCCTCGCCCTTCCCCACCATTACACCATCCCTTGTCCCCTCGTCCTCCCCACCATCTTTCCCTTCCGTCCCCTCGTCATCCGCACCATTCCCCACTCCCTCGTCCGATGCCTTCCCAGATGGTCTGATGTTCCCATCAGAAAATAGGGAACATCAAGTGATCTGATGTTCTCATCACTGAAGTATAAGAAAAAAAAAGATATGAAAATATTAAAAAAAAAAAACTATACTCACGAAATGAACAGTATGGTAAACAACACAGCTCAATTCCAATGCAATTCACACAAAATAATTCAATCAACATAAAAATAAAACAAAATCTATGAAAATTCAATTTATCAATGCAATCAGAAACATTGAAATGGAATTGTAACATATTTAGTATAGCTTGTGTGTTGCTCTTACATGCAACAGATGGCGCTGTTTGTCAAGAAAAAGCATAGTTTTACCTGTCACAGGTGTGGCATGAGTGGGGTAAAAATAGCCTAAGCTACTCTATCCCTTTGAGATGTATTTCTTTCTTGTCTCAATAAACATACTTGAACTTTAACTTGGTGTGGCATCTATACTTATACTTACGAAATGAACAGTATGGTAAACAACACAGCTCAATTCCAACACAATGTCACACAAAATAATTAAATAAAAAATAAAATAAATCGAAATCTATGAAAATAAAATTTATCAATGCAATCGGAAACATTGAAATGGAATTCGTGACATATTTAGTATAGCGTGCATGTTGCTATTATGTGCAACAGATGGCGCTGTTTTAAAAAAAAATAATTTTTTTACCTGTCACAGGGGTGGCATCTATATAGTAGGCATATAAAAAAACGCGCCTATTCGAATGCAACGTTGTGTCAAAATTTCAAAGCAATCGGTGAAGAACTTTCTGAGATTACAGCGTGTGTTGCTCTTACGTCCAACAGATGGAGCTGTTTTTCAAAAAAGTATGTTTTTTCCTGTCACAGGTGAGGCATGTATATAGTAAATATATAAAAAGCCGCGCTTATTCGAATGCAGCATTGTGTCAAAATTTCAAAGCAATCGGTAAAGAGGTTTCGAAGATTCCCTCACATGAAAAACACAGTTTTCTCAGTAAAAACATGTATTTTTTTACCTTCACAGACGTGACATTTATATAGTATGTATATAAAAACCTGTTCGGATGCGAATGGAACGTTGTGTGAAAATTTCACAGCGATCGGTGAAGAACTTTCGGAGATTACCCATTAGGCACAAACGAACATTTCCATTTATATAGATTTTAAGTGGAAAACGGTCAAAGAGTAAATATAACACCGAGTCTAACATCAGAGATACACATTAACGTAATAACATCAGCAGTATATGAAAGTGCTGGCAAGCAAAACAGCCTTCAGGACACACTGTACCTTTTATGACGATGACGTGTAGATCTCCGCACTAGAATGTGTAACCCAAGTGAGGAAGCTGTACCTGCCAGCCACACCGCACACCAAGAGAAGATCTGAAGGTCTGCAACAATAACAGTCTCTCGACTCTAACGACGTAGTTACGTGGAATAAGAAAGTACGTTTTATGTTTTAAGCTTATGTTCGACGAAGCCGAACTAAGCTTAGCTGGGAAAGGCGAGAGAGCGCAAACTGAACAAACACGATATTCTTGACTTGCATATCATGAGCCCAACCGGTCCCGTTCCTACCTGCTATCTTGACTCCGGGGGTCGAGGTCCCTAGCGGCCCGGTCTCTGAACAAGCTTCCTGTAGGAGCAGACCATCGCGCACAACACTCGAGAAAACCCAACATTCTTGCTTCTCCGGTGGTGCATCCACCTGATGGATGCACCACCATCCATCCACCTGATGGATGCACCACCATTCATCCACCTGATGGATGCACCACCATCCATCCACCTGATGGATGCACCACCATCCATCCACCTGATGGATGCACCACCATCCATCCACCTGATGGATGCACCACCATCCATCCACCTGATGGATGCACCACCATCCATCCACCTGATGGATGCACCACCATCCATCCACCTGATGGATGCACCACCATATATATATATATATGCAATTGACGATCACAAAACACTGATCATTTATGAGGAAAATCCACAGAGAAAAATATATTTTTCTCTGTGGATTTTCCGCATATATATATATATATATATATATATATATATATATATATATATATATATATATATATATATATATATATATATATATATATATATATTGTTATGATCTCAGCCTGCAGGAGAAAGGAGTCTCCCCCTTTGAGAGTTCTTCAGCAAGCCTGACCTAACTGGAAGGTCCAGGAATCATATAGGCGATAATACATAGGTAAGATAGTTTGGTCGATTTTAAATAAAAATTGGAGATTATGGGCAATGAACGAGTAAACAGATAAATGACTGGTTAGGAGTTGTGGACAAGTTGCTGGAGGCGTGAGGCTCGCTTGGAGGGCGATGACCTCACTTGAGGCCGGACATCGTAGGGGAGAGGACGTGCTTCGTCGTGCTCCAGTCAGAAGGAGACCCCTAGTGATATTATCTCCAAGAGAAGAGAAGTGTGCAGACGTGCCAGCTGTGGAGTCGAGCTGAAGACGTTGCGGTCTCAAGTTCTGGACGGCGGGGAGAGTATAAGCCGCCCAGAGACAGTTTTGTGGGCTGTGGGAAGCGCCCTGGTCAGACATTGTCATAGGGAGAAGCGCCCTCGACCAGATAATCTGTGGTAAGCCCGATTTAAGCCAGTTCATAGTATTTGCTTGTAGTTGGTCGTGTGCCCAGCGACAGTAGCAATGTTTATTTACAAGTTAAACATGTTTTGGCAAGGCAGAAAGCCTGAAATAAGAGAGTAGAGTGGGAGGAGCGCGGCGCGACATCCATCTCCTCTGAGTGCTGGCAGGCAACTGAAGGAGCCCGACGGCTGAGGCCCCTCCCAGAGTGAGTGAGGCCCGTCAGGCGAGGTGGAGCATGGACCCGCCCCAAACGGGGGAGTCCACTCTCAGTAAATGTAGAAGACAGATAGAGATCGGAGGCAAAGATATTGTGTGTGATTAATTTTGTTTATGTGTTAAAGGGGAAACATTTTATTGGAGTGCAAATGGGTTGCAGGTTTGTCTTTGGGGAAGAAGTTGCTGAGGACTTCGAAGCCAGCACTGAGGGAGTAGTTGATGAGACTCAAAGGCAGTGGAGGAGAGGACCTCGATCTGTGAGGAGGAGTGTCACGTGCTTCTGCAGAGGAGGTGAAGTACCACAATTATTTGAGGAAACATTATGGTGCAGCAGCCAGGAGTGCTGTGGATGATCCTAGTAGGAGTAGTGAAGCACCATAGTTGTTCAAGGAAACTTCATGGTAGCAGCCTGGAGGAGCTGCAGAGGATCCTGCTGTTTAAGCCCTGAGTAACCTGAAGTTGTCAGGGTAGTGAGCTAGTTCTAAATGATCACTTGTATGGAGGTGAGAGTGTTTGTCATTAGCGTGAATGACGCAATGAGAGGTGAGTGATCGTTTGCCATTTATGTGCCACGAAGTGTATATTGAAGTTTAGAGCTACAGACGTAGGCAGGAGTACCTACATATATATATATATATATATGTATTCTAAGACTGATAGAATGTTCGATTGATTCGTTGAGTGGCACGGATTATTTATACTGCTACATATATGTATGTTATTGCATTCATATGCTGATTTACCTTGTACCTGTTTATAGGTATATATATATTTGTACATTCTCTTGCTGGTAGTGTAACATTATATTGTAAGACTTAATCTACTTGAGGAGGTTGTTAATATTAGGTAATACCAAGAGATAGAATACCACTTAGCCAGCTGAGGATAGAGTTCTGATGGTGTTGGAGTGCAACCTGATATAATAGCATAGTGTATAGGATTCATTATATATATGTATGCGTGTATTGTATATGTACTTCGTCCAGTAAATGTTTCCAAATTTGCTGGTGTTTGCACTTGTCCAGTGAGGCTTCCAGGAAATAGTAAAGAAGGAGAGGAGAGAGAGCAAGAAACAGGAACCACTACTGTGGACAGGGTAAGAAGGAAGTCTAGTAAGACAAAGGGATTGAGGAGGTCATATCCCATAAGGAGAGAGTGGGGAGTCACAGCGGCTCGAGTGGGTGTGTGCACGTGACAACAAGGCTGCATGTTGGAGCCGCATCCCCTGAACGTGTGACGTTGAGCCCCTCTCCAAGGGCCAGAAGTGCCTAGTAGATCTCCTAGTGAAATAGAAGCATTTGTCGAGTTGTGGGTTGGGTGGTCCGTCAGCGGTAACACCACCCAAACCACCACCGCAACAATATATATATATATGTATATTATATATATACTATATATATATATTATATATATATTATATATATATATCAATAGCTAATCAGCAATTGTAAATATTATATTTGGATTCAGCATCTCTCATTGCATAATCAACATAAGTCTTTTTCATTTGTGCTCTTTTTTCATTTCTGCCCGAAACGCTATGTGTGTTAGTGGCTTCACAAGAATGTAAACACATCAATGCTATGTGCTCTCAAACCCAATGCATCTTCTTGTATAAATAAATAAATAAATAAATTTGCAGTGCAGTCTACGTGGCGCAGTGGTAAGACACTCGCCCCGTGCTTCGCGGCCGATTTGGCCTCGGTTCATATCCTGGCTGGGGAGGATTGACTAGGCGCCAATCCTTAACTGTACGCCTGCCTCTGTTCACCCGGCAGTGACTGGGTACCTGGTTGTTAAACAATATGA
>WNGS01008778.1:10874-28596 GCA_020271785.1 Procambarus virginalis
ACGCTTCAACCCCCCCCCCCACCAAGATCTTCCCTCCAGACCTGACCCCAAAAGTACTGGGCGTTATGTCTACACACTCCCCCAGTCTCCCTCCCACACGCTAACACTCCCCAAGTCTCCTCCACACTCACTCCAGGTCTCCTCACACCTCACACACGTCACCACCCATCTCCCTCACAACTCCCAAAGTCACTCTCCCACAGACTCTCCCTCACACCTCACACACGTCACCCCCCAGTCTCCCTCACACATACCAACACGTCACCTCCCAGTCTCCCCAACCTCACACACGTCACCTCCCAGCTCCCTCACACCTCACACAGTCACCACCCCAGTCTCCCTCCAACTCCACACAGTCACCCCCCCAGTCTCCCTAACACCTCACCACACGTCACACCCCCGTCTCCTCACACCTACACCATCTCCCCCCAGTTCCCTCACGCATCCCAACGGTCACCCACCCCGTCTCCCTCACACCTCCCACACGCACCCTCATGACCCTCTCCCTCACACCTCCACACGTACAACTCCCCCCAGGGCTCTCACACCTCACACGTCACCCATCCAGCTCTCACCTCACACCTCACACTCCACACTCCATCTTTCCGCTACAAGCACAACGTCCCACCCAGATTTCACACCACCCAGTCACCCTCAAACTCCAAGTTACTCTCTCAGTCTCCTCACAGCTCTCCACACGTCACCCTCCCAGTCTTCCATCAACACTCCAACGTCCACCCTCAGTCTCCTCTCACAGCTCCCACCTCCACAGTTCTATCCCTCACAACGTCCACCTTACAGTCATCCTACAAACTCCAACACGTCACTTACCAGTCTCCCTCACAGCACCTCCAACACGTCACTCAATCCCAACGTCAACTCCAGTCCACACCCTTCACCACCGTCACTCCCAAGGTACTCACATCACAACTCCCCAGCCAACAAGTCACCCTTTCCCAGTCTCCCTCACCCACACGTCACCCTTCCAGTCTCCCTCACACCTACACACGTCACCCTCCCAGTCTCCCTCACACCCAAATCCATAACACCTCCCATCCCCTAACCTCCAACAGTCCCTCCCAGCTCCCTACACCTCCCACACGTCACCCTTCCAGTCTCCCTCACACTCCCCAGTCACCCCAGTCCCCTACTAACACACCCTCCCAGTCTCCCTCACACCTCCCACACGTCACCCTAGTCTCCCTCACACCTCCCACACGCACCCCCCCAGTCTCCCTCACACCTCCCACACGTCACCCTCCCAGTCTCCCTAACACCTCCACACGTCACTCCCCAGTCTCCCTCACACCTCCCACCGTACCCAGATCCAGCTCCACCTCCCAACAGTCTACCTCACCGTCTCCCTCACACCTCCCACACGTCACCCCCCCAGTCTCCCTCCACCCTCCCACACGTCACTCTCCAGTCTCCCTCCCCACACCTCCCAACCTCTACAACACGAGAGGTGTGTTATAAAGCATGCTTCCATTGGAAATGCAAACCCAATTTATATAAATACACAACGATCAACAGGAGGACGAAGTTCTTGATTGCCCAGTGGTAACACACTCTTTCCGCGTCTCCCCAGCAATTTTGGTCTCAGTTGAGGATTGGCTGGGCACCATCCTTACTGCTCGCCCCTGTTCCCCAGCAGTAATGGGTATCTGGTTGTTAAACACTTGGCAGGTCGTGTTCCAGGGAACGTTAGTATGGTAAGGCTTACCACGATATATATTGTGGCGGTCGTGAAACTGTCGAACATTTTATGCTATTCCGTGACAGATATTCCTCAGCTCGCTGTTTCTTGAGGGCGCCGTCTTGGAGGTAGGGGTTCCTCATATTGGCTTACGTACAGTTGTTGGGAGAGAGGATCTGACGCTCTGAAAACTCTAATATAGCGACGAGGGTGATGTGTGTTGTGGCCACCCCTCACAGTTTGGGACCTGTCAATGTTATTTTTTTTCAGGGATATTCCTGCGCGGGCCCCTAAGCTCTGGCTGGCCCACTAAGTATTATCTTGTTTCTGTTTTACTTAGGCCGGTGTATACGGTATTTGACGCGTATGTTCGTTTCAGGAAGATTATGCCCCATGTGTTTAACAAACTTTCTGCTCTGTGACATTAAGTTGAAATCGTATTGGGTTTGTAACTGTTCACCGTGTTAGATAATGTTCCAGTTTTCTGTCGGCGTCTCCACAGTGCTGACATTTTCCTCTCATCTTCTGTAACCTGAAGCCCATTTCCCATGCACATGGTATGCGAGCCAGATGCGGTGTAAATGTACTTCTGTGTTCTACTGCTCCCTTTCATTAAAATATGTGGTTGTCGTGGGATTCAGTGTTGTAACTGATGTCCTGCCCGACAGTCACTAACTCTCGTGTGATCTCCTCTGCTTTGCTACGTTACATTTCCTGTTTCCTTCTGCTTTTGTTGTCCTCCTCCCACATTGTTTAGGGGAGACCTATGAGTCAATGAGCCTTTGAGTCTCGCACTTTAGTCAAGAGAAAGAAGATGAAGACTCACGATCAGTGTTACGGCCACTATGGGCCAGTAACTGGGGTCTTGTGTTATAACCTCTTATAGTTATCCGGACCCAAGTCCGTAGTAAGCTTTCAAGAACTGGATGTATAGCGCAATAAAGAGTATAGGGGGGATAAACATACACGGTTCCCTTCACCAATATATTATATATATATATATTATATATATATATATATATATATATATATATATATATATATATATATATATATATATATATGTCGTACCTAGTAGCCAGACCACTTCTCATACCTACTATGCAAGGCCCGATTTGCCAATAAGCCAAGTTTTCCTGAATTAATTGTTTTTCGACTACCTAACCTACCAACCTAACCTAACTTTTTTTTATACCTAAGTAACCTATAAAGATAGGTAGTAGGTATGGGTTGGTTAGGTTCGGTCATATATCTACGTTAATTTTAACTCCAATAAAATAAAATTGACCTCATACATAATCAAAATGGGTAGCTTTATCATTCATAAGAAAAATTAAAAAGAAAATATATTATTCATGAAACTTGGGCTTATTAGGCAAATCGGGCCTTGCATAGTAGGCTGGAAGTGCGTTCTGGCTACTAGGTACGGACATATATATATACAGATATATATATATAAGGGGGGTTGTAGGAGAACGAAACTCTTATGTATTCAGAGTTATATGGCAAGTTTTCCCTGAATGCTCCGTGTTCCCTTCTCGAGGCTGGGAGGTCCCTATAATTGCACCAGAGATGGTACCCCCTATATATATAATATATAAATATATTATATTATAATGTATAAATATATATAAAATATATGATAAAATATATATATATAAAATATATATATAATGTATATCTAAATATATATATAATGTATAATATATATATTATATATATATGATTATATTTATATAATTATTATACATATATAAATTATATAGTAATTATATAATATAATTATAAAATATAATATAATGATATCTAATATATATATATATTATATATAAATCATAAACTACACATATTTATAATTGTTCTCTTTCACACATACACGGGCCAGTCCACCCACACAGTCCCGATGAGCCTACACCCCACCTTCGCTCTCCAGCTACTCCTGGAGAGGGCTTCAGCAACATGCTGACAGGGGTCCAAACAACTACATACAGAGGTAGCTAACCCCTGGCAGAACCTCTATAGTAGCTTGCTACCAGCACTTCACACTAGGCTCATCACTGTAACCCTTAATAGCCAATCTCGGGGTACGCCGATCTTCACCAACACTGCGTATACCAGCAGTTAACACACTGCTTAGATCGACGGCGGCTAACTTAGTCTTCTTGTAGGACCAAGCTAAAGGTCATGGACTGCCAGGTAAACTGCCTTCCTCAGTACAACTGTCCTCCGTATGTCACCCGTGTGGACATAAACGGCCATCATATTAGAGGACAGTACACTGGGGATCACGAGGTACGCTCGTTCACTGGAGAGTTGACATTATGCTCGTAGCTACAACCTAGATGACGCTGGATCTTGATACGCCACCCATCAATGGTCATCCACATCGATCTCTCTTCTGACTAAGGCAGGAAACCAGAGCCATTTATCGCTGCCAACCACCACCAACAGATGCATTGTCCACTCTCGGTCCAATACCAGGGGAACTGTAGTGCCGACCCATAAATAGGCGCTGAAATCGCCCCTCCGTATCCAATGAAGGTGTCGATACCGTAACAATCAGCTATGGGGAGAGAGAGAGCTCTCAGCTCGGAGTCAGCAGTCCTCTGCTCCTGAACCAACCTGCGTTAAAAACCGTTGTTGTGGCAATTATATGCAACTCAGTACAGAGACAGGATTCATCAAGCATTTTTACGAGTCCTCTACGAAACCTGGAAACTTTAATCGTTCATTGGCGGCTTAGTCTGTATTTCTTAAAAAACACTTTACCAGCTTTGAAACTTCATCAATCATCAGTTTACAGCTTCATCAATTCCTAACAAACAAACTTGCCACCTTGATTGAGGAAAGATGTACAGGTTGTCGTAATAAGACACTTCATGTTTGATGAAGTGTGAACCAGGACACTCGTGTAGACATACGGTGTCCAACAAATATTACTTTCCCGATCCGTACGTCCAGTCATGTGTCTCTTCCGTGATGTTGCTAAGAATCCGTTATTCTCAGTTAAGAGAATAACGAACTCGTAACTTTCCATTAGAAGTAAAGGTAGAAGTTTAGAGAAATAAAGATGTTAGGCGTTACCTTATTGTATATATATTATCTGTGTGTGCCTGTGTTTAAGATCGCGGGTGGCATGCCAGGGGGAAAATTAAGATCAAGGACCTGCCCGAAACGCTATGCGTGTTAGTGGCTTTACAAAAATGTAAGAACTCCTGTATATATAAATAAAAAAATAAATAAATAAAACAATTCAGAAGCAGACAACGTCTGACCAACTGTTGACCAGTTTTATGTATAATGAATATTTTGTTTTAATGATGAATTATTGAGGCGGCAAGTAAGAGAAGAGGCGGACAATGCCAGCCACGACCTGTACGTGACCTGTGAGGTGCCCCAGAGACTGACCTTCTCAGCCGTGACCTCCGGCGGGTACTCCACAGTGATGGTCATGGCGGTGGAGGCCGCCTCCCCGATGCCGTTGTCGGCGCTGCAGAGGTAGGTGCCGTCCATGCCCAGGTCCAGTCCCTCCAGGCGCAGTGAGCGCCCCTGCAGGAGACGCGACACACCAGTCAACGGCGGCAACAGTCACCAGACGACCACAGAGTGTAGTGTCAACATTATACCCACAGGCCTGCGCTTGGGTCTTTAGTCTCAAACTTTTGTCGCTTTTCTGTGTTGTATTAGTTGATAAGTGTACCCGTTATCATCAGATGGTAAGTGCACCATCATCATAAGATGGTAAGTGCACCCATCATCATAAGATGGTAAGTGCACCATCATCATAAGATGGTAAGTGCACCCATCATCATAAGATGGTAAGTGCACCCATCATCATAAGATGGTAAGTGCACCCATCATCATAAGATGGTAAGTGCACCCATCATCATAAGATGGTAAGTGCACCCATAACAAATGATCAAGTAGAATTCCTTCAAAATAAACTTTAAATAATCCAGTGATCTCAAGAGTTAATCGAAAGATGCCCTGAAATCTTTCAGATCTTCTGGCCTAGGAAAATTCATTAGAACCATTGTGTGAGTGGACTTTAGTTTGATAAGGCTGGCCGTACCTGACTCTCAACACATCTACTGTGGATACATAACTAGCATTTTCCATGATAACCCTAACCAAGTGCAAGTTTGGCTTCACCTGTTCTATTAAGTCAAAAGTGGTTTCTGCGTGAGATAAATTAACCCTTGGATGAATAGATTTATTCCATATGTCCTATAACCCAGCCCATTTTGTGAAGCCACCAGTAAAATTTGGCCAAAATCACTGAGGTCAACTTTTCCTGGGCCTGTATGTGTTGACGCCTGTTGTTACTGCAGGTTGACCAATGAAAAGCCTTGTGTATGTATTATACTACATCAGTTCAACTTCTGCAGCATATTAACTATCAGTCATCAGTTGTCTGAGATTTGATACATATATATATATATGCTAAAAATCTGCCTGATGGTAGTGTCCTAAAAAAACAACTATAGCATTAATTAGGTATGTAAGTTGCTGCTAAAGTTTAATCTACTTTGGGTCTATGTTTGCCTCTTTGATTTTAGAGTTTAAGTTCAGACCAATTTATAAGTATTGGGTTCGAAGGACCAATTTGTGGACATCGCTGGTATAGTAGTGCAACCCGCTCTCTGGATCTGCCACTCGGTAAAAAGAAACGTACGAACCCAAGTAACCCACTTAACCTATCGAGTCCAGTGCATGGAAACAGGCGATATTTGTGAGCTGTCGTTTGTCATTGTAGGCTGCACTAGTAACATTAGTTAACAATGTAAAAAAAATGCATCCTATTAGTTGAGCAGAGAGTTTGGCAGGGGGGAGTGAGAGGGTCCTCCAAAGACACAGCAGGAAGGAAAGACTCCATGGAGCAAAATTATGGAGGACACTGCCTGTGGTAATGTGGTGGCTTGCCTCATAACTATCTCTGAATTCCCTTTTAATTTTAGTCAAAGCACTGTACAGCAGGTGGCACTGCTGTCATACAGTGCTTGCAACAAACACAACACACAGATGGCGCCGCTGTTGTATAGCACATAAGTAATTTTTTAATATCCAAAGCAAATTCCTCATATTTTGATATTAAAGATATTTAGGGAATTCGTACAAAATTAATACAAATAGGCCAAATAGTGGTCACAAGTAAATAAATACCAATTTATGTTATCGTCCATAAGTTTCCATAATTGCTATAGTTGATTGTGATAATTTATTTGATTTATTTATCGAAATTGTAACAGATGTCACAATTTCCAGCTACAGGAATTGAAATACAAATGTAAATATATATCGTCTATTGTGTATGTGTGACTATGAGGCTCTTGCTTCGAAAAAAAAGGCAATGGGTTTAACGCATAGCAATGGAAATCTGCAAATATTTTAAAAGACGTTAACAATTTCAACTTATTTAATTATAAACTATATTAAACTCGGCAAGCTAATAATCCCGTCAGCAAACACTATGACACTTGTATAAAAGAGGACCACCAGCGAAAGTCGTCAAAGAGTGAATAACTTTAACTTCCAACCAAGTTGTTTAAATTATAACTCTAATACAGTTATAACGTTTCGTCAGTTTAATAAATTACACTGCCTATTTATGCAACATAATCTTCCCAGCGTGGCGTCTTTTTTTATAATTACTTGCTTACTTTGTGTATTTATCATATAAATACACAAAGCAAGATATCTTACTTAGTCTGTTCACAAAGTAAAATACCATAGGAGCAGTGAGTATGAGCACACATGCACTAAAATGTTTAGCTGCTCAACACAACCCACACCGACGCAGCTGTGAGACACTGACCTGTTGTGTACGGTGACCGGAGGGTAGAGGACCCTCCTGACGGGACCAGCGGATGATGGGCTGTGGGTTGCCTTGAGCCTCACACTCGAGAGTGACGGTGGTGCCCTTGGTGACGTGTTGCTCAGGCGGGGCCAGGGACCTGATGGTGGGGGCGAACTGAACGTTCAGGGTGTGTCTTAGCTGCACAGGCTGCTCCATCTCGAACATACAGAGGAAGGTGCCGGCGTCTCTGGGCTGGACGTTGGAAAGGTTGAGACGGAAGCCGTCCACGGTGATGCGGTGGTCCTGTGTCACTCTCTCGCTCCCAACCCATATCAACTTCTCCTTCCCGCCGTTGGGAGGGATTTTCTTGATAATAAGCTTGTTGGTGCCTGAAATAGGTACAAGACTTGAGTGAGCCTGACTAAGTTCACAGGCCATGTTTCGCCTGATATACAACCACTTTGATAGAGTCTATATATTTTGTCAAGAATCCCAAAATGTTTAATTCAAAGATGATAATGTGAGTCGAAACAAATGCCTCACAGGAAAAAGGCAGGAACTTTTGTTCAAACTACGAGCTTACAAGCTCGATGTTACAATGAACTGATCAATCATTGCTCTGTAAGAGACTCCATTGTAATAGTTCTCTACTTCTCCCACTTTGCCAACTAACACTGGCGTTCTGCAGGGTAGTATACTTGGTCTACTTCTTCCTCATATACATCAATGATCTTGCTAATACAATGCAACACTTGAATACAGTTCTATTTGCTGATGAGACAACTTTCATTTTATCACATGCTAACCTACTTATTCTAGTCGACCTGGTCAATACTGATCCAAATAAAGTCTATTTGTAGTTGACTGCTAACAAACTTACCCTTTTCGTCGACAAGATGTTTTGCATATTATTTGGTAACAAGTCCAACAATCAAACTAAGTTTCCATTGCCATATACAATATATAGTTAAAAAAGTTTCTAAAAAATAGACATTCTCTCCAAAGTCAGGTACTATGTTCCTCGCCCTGCCCTAGTTACTCTGTATTATTCGTTCATTTATCCACATCTCACCTATGGTATCTGTGCCTCTAGATCCACCATCCTTAATTAACCCCCTACCCCTAATTAGTCAACAAAAAATCATCAGTTAGAACAATTGCAAATTCCAGTCCCAGACACCACTCTGCCTCCTTACTGAAATCTTTGAACATTTTAAACCTCAAGTCTCTATGCATACTCTCGAGCGTTCTCTATATCTATAAAACTCTGAATTGCAATGCCAGTCCTGAGCTTAAGCGCTTCCGAGAAGGCTGTAATAGAACTCACGGTCACCACGAGAAACAAATATCTCTATGATATTCCCGGAGTGAGACTCAACCAAAGCAGAAATGCAAATCAAATCAAGGGGTCCCGAATTGTGGAATGATATCCCAAATGTAATTAAAAGTTGTACGTCTCTCAACCAGTTTAAAAAGAGAGACAAAGAAATATTTACTTAATATCATGTAACTAATTTCACTCACATTTTTCCGTCGTAATAAAATATTTTTGTGTTACTCTTATCATAAATTTGATTTACTAATAATTATATCCTTTCTTCACTGTCATCTAATTATTGTATTTCAATTATAAATTGTTTACTCATGTATCTTATGCTTCTTGTTAATTTTTTTGTTAATTTAGCAAGTTGTTATCCCTCTTCTTGTATAATTTAGCTAGAACTATACTAACTCCATAATGTTATAGTCTGTGTCTGTCGTCATTATCATATTTTTTATTGTATTCTTCTGTTATTTTTCATCAACTTTCTCAATTTCTTTTAGCTTACTTCTCTTTTAGCATTAAGTGTTTACCCCTTCACTCCTTAAGTGTTTATCCCCTTCACCCCCAAGTGGGCATGTGAAACAAGCCTTCACATGCCCACTTGAGGACTGTCAGCCCCAAAGAGCTCAGTATATAGGCAAAACAACAACGTCTCTTTCTAGGCGATTAACAATGCACAAACAACAGGGCTCCATCAAGGAACATATAATTTCCTCTCACAACCAGAACATCACCAGAGAAATCTTAACATGCAACACAGAAATCATCGATAATCATAGCGATAGCAGGAGACTCGACATCAGCAAGGCCTTACACATCAAAAAAACACCAGCAATCAGCAGCCAATTAATACATTACTATATTTTACCCACTTCATGACCCCGAACCAACATAAAAGCAGCAAGAAAAAATATGGGCCAATAGGCCTTTTTTAGTTACTTTCATTCTTATGTTCTCATATCCAATTTATACCAATTGGTTCATGTTCTATCTTTTGTCTCCTCACCCAGAAACATTTGTGTCATATCACCTCACCCAAAACGAATATAAGCATGAAATGATATGTGTAAACCTGTCTTTGAAAATGTGAGAAGCCCTTGCGAAACGCTTTTACGCGTCAGACCATAAATAAAAAATGAGAAAATGAACTTTAGAGAGCTAATTTTTCAGTTACCATCGACAGTGCAGAAAAACGTAAGAAATATTGAGAAGATTCGTGTTAGAATCATGAATCTTACTCTTTCGGTCATTTTCAACAACATATATATCTATATAAATAAAAAGTGAAATGTTCGTTTGTTCAAAATCGCTAACCTCCGAAAGTTCTCCACCGATTGTTTTGAAATTTACACACAATGTTCCATTCACATCCGAGCAGGTTTTTATATACATACTATATTGATGTCACGTCTGTGACTAAAAAAAACATGCTTTTTTGAAAAAACTGTGTTTTTCATGTGTTTTTCATGTGAGAGAAATCTTCAAAACCTCTTTACCGATTGCTTTGAAATTTTGACACGACGTTGCATTCGAATAGGCGCGTTTTTATATACCTACTATATACATGCCTTAGCTGTGACAGGAAAAAACATGTTTTTTTTTAAACAGTGCCATCTGTTGGACGTAAGAGCAACACACGCTGTAACCTCCCAAAGTTCTTCACCGATTGCTTTGAAATTCTGACACAATGTTCCATTCGAATATGCGCGTCTTTTTATATACCTACTATATAGATGCCACACCTGTGGCAAATAAAAACATGTTTTTCAAAAAGAGCGCCATCTGTTGCACGTAATAGCAACACACACACAATACTAAATATGCTACAAATTCCATTTCAATGATTCTAATTGCATTGATATATTTAATTTTCATAGATTTCGATTTATTAAATTTTTATTGAATTATTTTGTGTGACATTGTGTTGGAATTGAGCTGTGTTTTGTTTACCATACCATTCATTTCATAGGTATAGATGCCACACCTGTGACAGGTAAAAACATGATTAATTAAAAAAAAAAACAGCACCATCTGTTGCACGTAAGAGCAACTCACGCTATACTAAATATGTTTCGATTCCATTTCAATGTTTCCGATTTCATTGAGAAATTGAATTTTCATAAATTTCGAATTATTTACATTTTGATTTAATTATTTTGTGTGACATTGCGTTGGAATTGAGCTGTGTTGTTTACCATACCAATCATTTCCTTGGTATAGTTTATTTTTTATTTTTTCATTGTTTTTTTCATTTCGTTTTATAATTGTTTTTCTTATATTTCAGTGATGGGAACATCAGATCATTTGGTGTTCACAATTTTCTGATGGGAACATCAGATCATTTGGTGTTCACAATTTTCTGATGGGAACATCAGATCATTTGGGAATGCATCGGACGACTGAGTGGGGAATGGTGGGGATGACGAGAGGACTGGGGAGGGGGTAATTGTTGGGAGGACAGGGGGAAGGTTACTGTTGCTCAGCAACGCGTGGCCGGGTACAGCTACATATGTATGTATGTATATATATATATATATATATATATATATATATATATATATATATATATATATATATATATATATATATATATATATTTCAATGACATCATCAAGAGAAGTTTGGCTACAGCTGGGTGTCCAGCACAAAGGGAACCCCAGTTGTGCAGACCTGACAACAGCCAAAAACGCCCAGATGGAGTCACCCTGCAGCCATGGAGGGAAGGTAAACAGGTCGTGTGGGATTACACCTGTGCATCTACATTGGCTGATACCTATTTACGTTACAGCTCAGCGGAGGGAGGTGGGGCAGCCACCTTCAGGGAGACCCAGAAAATCCACAAGTACAGAGACCTAGAACGTTGTTACAGGTTCGTGCCGATAGGCTCAGAGACTCTGGGCGCCTGGGGTAAATGTGCACTCAAGTTTTTAAAGGAGGTTGGTGAGGAACTCATTGGGAAAACTAGAGACCCACGAGCAGCCAGTTTCCTGTTCCAGCGCCTCAGTGTCGCAGTACAGAGGGGAAATGCGTGCTGTATCCTGGGTACGCACCCAACCTCCGAGGAGCTGGACGAGGTCTTCGAACGCTGATTGTTTAATTGTTATATATTTGTGTGTGTGTGTGTGTTCTCTGTAAACTGTAGCATTGCAATAAAATAAAACAAAACATACAAAAAAATAATAGGGGTGGTAGGAGAAGAAAAGAATTAAGTATTCAGTGAGAATCCACAAGATCTTCTCTGAATGCTCTTTGTTTTCTTCTTCGAGGATGTGGGTCCCTGCAATTGCACCAGAGGTGGTACCCCTAATATATATATATATATATATATATATATATATATATATATATATATATATATATATATATATATATATATATGCTACGTTCGACTACTGAGACTCAGTACCTGGGCTCTGTCTCTTAACTCTTTTAAGCTATTGCTTACGAGGCACAAAAACTTCCTTCCCTCATATCCAGATGTGATTGAAATAGGCTTCCTCTACCCTTCGTCAGAGGCTTCCTCCGGCTTGCCCTGTAGCAAGGCAGCTTAGAACAAGAACTTTAACAAATGTATAAAACAAAAACGTGTAACTAGACTGTGCTGACCACCGTCGAGGAGACCATTAGATATTCGTGATAGTTGTCACTACATTCTTGTCTTGATTAACGGCTTCACCTTCTAATCTGAAGTCCAGTGCAAATTCTGCGTTAGCTTTAAGACTTGCCCAAGACGCCCTGCGTGTTCGTGACTTTGCGTGACTGTACCACTTACTCGCCGACATGTGTGAATTATATGTAATGTCACAACTCAATGTACATTCTTCTACATATAAATAAATATACGTATAAATGCTCAGTAAACTACCCAGTAGAATAGATCGCCAGAATATACATTCAAAAGTGTTGGAAACAAGAGAGAGCGTTCTCGTACTCCACTCCGTCACCTCCAGAACTCACATCGTCACTAAGCTGATGGACTACGTGCCCTAACCAAACCTAGTCGAGGACCCACCAATAGAAAACGAAATATCCCGTCAATTTTGTGAGCCGAGAGAGAGGCAGTGTTGGTCTAACAGTGAGTTTCCTCAGAAGAGAGAGGCAGTGATGGTCTAACAGTGAGTTTCCTCAGAAGAGAGAGGCAGTGGTGGTCTAACAGTGAGTTTCCTCAGAAGAGAGAGGCAGTGCTGGTCTAACAGTGAGTTTCCTCAGAAGAGAGAGGCAGTGCTGGTCTAACAGTGAGTTTCCTCAGAAGAGAGAGGCAGTGCTGGTCTAACAGTGAGTTTCCTCAGAAGAGAGAGGCAGTGCTGGTCTAACAGTGAGTTTCCTCAGAAGAGAGAGGCAGTGCTGGTCTAACAGTGAGTTTCCTCAGAAGAGAGAGGCAGTGCTGGTCTAACAGTGAGTTTCCTCAGGAGAGAGAGGCAGTGCTGGTCTAACAGTGAGTTTCCTCAGAAGAGAGAGGCAGTGCTGGTCTAACAGTGAGTTTCCTCAGGAGAGAGAGGCAGTGCTGGTCTAACAGTGAGTTTCCTCAGAAGAGAGAGGCAGTGCTGGTCTAACAGTGAGTTTCCTCAGGAGAGAGAGGCAGTGCTGGTCTAACAGTGAGTTTCCTCAGAAGAGAGAGGCAGTGCTGGTCTAACAGTGAGTTTCCTCAGGAGAGAGAGGCAGTGCTGGTCTAACAGTGAGTTTCCTCAGGAGAGAGAGGCAGTGCTGGTCTAACAGTGAGTTTCCTCAGGAGAGAGAGGCAGTGCTGGTCTAACAGTGAGTTTCCTCAGGAGAGAGAGGCAGTGCTGGTCTAACAGTGAGTTTCCTCAGGAGAGAGAGGCAGTGCTGGTCTAACAGTGAGTTTCCTCAGGAGAGAGAGAAGATATTGCGAGTTTCCTCTGAAACTCTTAGCACACTGCGACCACATTTTCAGTTCCGAGGTGGTACATCCACATCACATCCTAGAGTCAAGTGAATTTGTGACGTGTTGACCAGATGGCAGGAGCCTCACACAGGGATGCCATCTCCTTCAAAACAAAATCAAACACATTCGGAAAAAGTATACCATTATTCATTATATCATTTCAAAATGTTAATGTGAGTCTTCAAGTACTATGATAATGAGTATAATACGCAACGAAACTGTGAAAACAAAGATTAGACAATTATTATTTACGTTCTACCAGAGAAAACTGTAGATTTCAACTCTGCAGATTCAATTCATGCAACTGTAATATTGCATGAATTCCGAGCAAAATTACTTGTACTTAGTGTAATAGCAAATATATTTGAGGATGACACTCTAGCATGAGAATGCTCTTCTCAACCTTTTAGACTGATGCAAACCTTATTTCCGTGGTTCCCGGCTTGGTGACTTCTTTTGATAATTACTTATTTCCATGGATTTGGAAAGAAGAGAAATAGCAAAAAAATAGATGAGTCGTTTTCATCTTCCGTCTGGCAGTAGTTTATCATATTATTTTGCAACATGGCGGAACGAGAATAGTGTGTTTGAGTATGAGGCACCATGCTGGTGCCTCATACTCTAGGTCAGGGAGCATGCTGGTGCCTCATACTCTAGGTCAGGGAGCATGCTGGTGCCTCATACTCTAGGTCAGGGAGCATGCTGGTGCCTCATACTCTAGGTCAGGAAGCATGCTGGTGCCTCATACTCTAGGTCAGGGAGCATGCTGGTGCCTCATACTCTAGGTCAGGGAGCATGCTGGTGCCTCATACTCTAGGTCAGGGAGCATGCTGGTGCCTCATACTCTAGGTCAGGGACCATGCTGGTGCCTCATACTCTAGGTCAGGGAGTATGCTGGTGCCTCATACTCTAGGTCAGGGACCATGCTGGTGCCTCATACTCTAGGTCAGGGAGCATGTTGGCACCTTATACCCCACGGTCAGGAGCATGTTGGCACCTTATACCCCCGGTCAGGGAGCATGTTGGCACCTTATACCCCGGTCAAGAAGCATGTTGGCACCTTATACCCCGGTCAAGAAGCATGTTGGCACCTTATACCCACGGTTAAGAAGCATGTTGGCACCTTATACCCCGGTCAAGAAGCATGTTGGCACCTTATACCCCGGTCAAGAAGCATGTTGGCACCTTATACCCACGGTTAAGAAGCATGTTGGCACCTTATACCCACGGTCAAGAAGCATGTTGGCACCTTATACCCCGGTCAAGAAGCATGTTGGCACCTTATACCCCGGTCAAGAAGCATGTTGGCACCTTATACCCACGGTTAAGAAGCATGTTGGCACCTTATACCCCGGTCAAGAAGCATGTTGGCACCTTATACCCGGTCAAGAAGCATGTTGGCACCTTATACCCACGGTCAGAGAGCATGTTGGCACCTTATACCCCGGTCAAGAAGCATGTTGGCACCTTATACCCCGGTCAAGAAGCATGTTGGCACCTTATACCCACGGTTAAGAAGCATGTTGGCACCTTATACCCCGGTCAAGAAGCATGTTGGCACCTTATACCCACGGTCAGAGAGCATGTTGGCACCTTATACCCACGGTCAAGAAGCATGTTGGCACCTTATACCCACGGTCAGAGAGCATGTTGGCACCTTATACCCACGGTCAAGAAGCATGTTGGCACCTTATACCCCGGTCAAGAAGCATGTTGGCATCTTATACCCACGGTCAGAGAGCATGTGGCACCTTATACCCACGGTCAAGAAGCATGTTGGCACCTTATACCCACGGTCAGAGAGCATGTTGGCACCTTATACCCACGGTCAGAGAGCATGTTGGCACCTTATACCCACGGTCAAGAAGCATGTTGGCACCTTATACCCACGGTCAGAGAGCATGTTGGCACCTTATACCCACGGTCAAGAAGCATGTTGGCACCTTATACCCCGGTCAAGAAGCATGTGGCATCTTATACCCACGGTCAGAGAGCATGTTGGCACCTTATACCCACGGTCAAGAAGCATGTTGGCACCTTATACCCACGGTCAGAGAGCATGTTGGCACCTTATACCCACGGTCAAGAAGCATGTTGGCACCTTATACCCACGGTCAGAGAGCATGTTGGCACCTTATACCCCGGTCAAGAAGCATGTTGGCACCTTATACCCACGGTCAAGAAGCATGTTGGCACCTTATACCACGGTCAAAAAGCATGTTGGCACCTTATACCCCGGTCAAGAAGCATGTTGGCACCTTATACCCCCGGTCAGGGAGCATGTTGGCACCTTATACCCACGGCCAGGGAGCATGTTGGCACCTTATACCCACGGTCAAGAAGCATGTTGGCACCTTATACCCCGGTCAAGAAGCATGTTGGCACCTTATACCCCCGGTCAGGGAGCATGTTGGCACCTTATACCACGGCCAGGGAGCATGTTGGCACCTTATACCCACGGTCAAGAAGCATGTTGGCACCTTATACCCCGGTGTTGGCAAGTCATAGGAAACCGTCGAGGAGAATCATAGTAATAATATAATGATAATATTATTTACATGGTTTACATATATTTTTATATTATTGTTTGTAAACCGTTTCTGACAAAATCAATTAATAATTAAGTCAATTTCAATACTACTGGAGATGTGGTGTTGAGCGCTCACCTACACTGGTGCCAGCCTCGTGCACTGGCAATATTGCAAGACTCAACATTGCTGCCACCCTCAAAATATTATAAAGAAATAAAATATATCAAAAATGTATTTCCATTGTGATGGTTCACGCCACTCCGGGCCGGACGTGACGGCTGCTCTTCACAACCTGTAATTTACAGTTTTTATACCAACATTGACTTCGAAGTCTTCCTAAAACTGCTACTCTACTCGGCCACAATTTGCATAGTTAAGTAGAGGTTATCGATACCATATCTGGGCGCTTCTGTACAGCGTATTGCTCATTGTGAGATCAAGAATACTTGACGTGCTGTGTGTGTGTGTGTGTGTGTGTGTGTGTGTGTGTGTGTGTGTGTGTGTGTGTGTATGTGTGTGTGTGTGTGTGTGTGTGTGTGTGTGTGTGTGTGTGTGTGAGGTGTGTGGGTGTGGTGTGTGTGTATGTGTCGTTGTGTGTGTGTGTGTGTGTGTGTGTGTGTGTGTGTGTGTGTGCGTGTGTGTGTGTGTGTGTGTGGTGTGTGTGTGTGTTGTGTGTGGTGTGTTGTGCGCGTGTGTGTGTGCGCGCGTGTGGTGTGTGCGTGCGGGTGTGTGTGTGGTGTGTGTGTGTGTGTGTGGTGTGTGTGTGTGTGTGTGTGTGTGTGTGTGTGTGTGTGTTGTGCGTGTGCGTGTGTGTGTGTGTGTGTGTCTCAGAACATACACTGTGAGGAGATCTCTGGAGACCAGGTTGTGTGTGTACTCACCTAGTTGTGCTTGCGGAGGGCGGGGGTTGAGCTCTGGCTCTTTGGTCCCGCCTCTCAACTATCAATTAAATGGTGTACAGATTCCTAAGCCTACTGGGCTCTATCATATCGACATTTGAAAAACTGTGTATGTAATCTACCTCCACCACATCACTGCCTAATGCATTCCATCTGTTAACTACTCTGACACTGAAACAGTGCTTTCTAACGTCCGTGTGGCTCATGTGGGTACCCAGTTTCCACCTGTGTCCCTTTGTTCGCGTACCTCCGTGTTAAACAGTTTATCCTTTTCAACCGGTCAATTCCTCTGATAATTTTGTAGGTAGTGATCATGTCTACCCTTACTCTTCTGCCTTCAGTGTCGTGAGGTGCGTTTCACGCAGCCTTTCCTCGCAACTCCTGCGTCTTATTCTGGGACTAGTCTAGTGGCATACCTTTGATCTTTTCCAGCTTCGCCTTGTGTTGACAAGGTACGGGCTCCATGCTGGGGCCGCATACTCCAGGATTGGTCTTACATATGTAGTATACAAGATTCTGAATGATTCCTCACACAGGTTCCTGAAGGCTGTTCTGATGTTAGCCAGCCTCGC
>WNGS01008779.1:11271-28911 GCA_020271785.1 Procambarus virginalis
ACAATGCAATTTGGACAATAAGGAGCAGGGCGGCGCTCCATTAAGTGACTGTGAGTTAAGGGAGTATGGCCAATCCGCAACCTTGCTAGAGTAGTTTCCCACCGCCGTAACCGACTGCAGGAGGATGCCACGAGGACACACACGTTTGAGAGTACCCAGCTTGTTACCAACTACAGAGGACAACAACCCTGCCAACGGGCATGGATGGAGGAAAGAATAACAGGATTTAAGTCGGAATAAGGAATACCTAACGGGAGATGGGATCAGAACGGATAGCTTCTCTAGCAGCAGCATCCGCGCGTCATTTAAAGAAACACCAATATGGCTGGGAACCAGCAAAACTCTACTGATTTAAATTTACTAGAAATAAGAAACAGCCAAAGTTTAATCTCGATGACCACGGATGGACAGGATTAAAGGACCCTAGAGCCATGAGGGCACTACGAGAGTCAACTACAACCACAATGGAGGATTGACAATGAGAAAGCAAGAGACGGAGAGCATAGAGAATAGCATAAAGTTCTGCTGTGAAAACGGCGACTCATATAAGTGCAATCAGGAAAAACAACAGAGTTGCCCACACCGTTCGCAGACTTGGACCCATCGGTGAAGAGGAAAACAGAGTGGGAGTGCGAAGAAAAGTGCTTAAGGAAAAGGCATTTCAGAACCGTAGGAGGGGGTAAAAGCTTTAGTGATGCAGGTCAAAGATGTACAAAACTTTCGAAGAAGGACTCTCCACGGGAGCCAAGGAACAATACAAGGAGAAACATTAGAATACAAACGGAAAGAGACTCCTGTAGTTAGACAGAAAGAGGGAGGTGATGAAGAGAAAACAGGAACCACAGAAGGGTTCCTGTCCTGTTAATGGATAAAGCACGACAGAGGCGAGAAGAAGGATGATGTTAGGACTATGCAAGATAGTGAAGCAGTAGCGATCACAGCGGTCTGGAGAGAGAGGAAGCCAGTGTCAACATACAAGCTGAGGGCGGGAGTCGAACGAAAGGCACTAGAACTAGGCGCAACCCAGTATGGTGCAAAGCATCAAGACAGAGAAGAGTAGAAGGAGAAGCAGAAGAGTATGCAGGGCAACCATAATCGAGTTTAGAAAGGACGAGAGAGGAGTGCAAATAGAGGAGCGTGCGCCTATCTTCTCATCAAGAAGTATGGGTCTAAACCTTATGTAGGTTAAGGGCCTTAGAGCATTCAACTCGAAGGTAAGAGATATGGGGCAACCAAGACAAACAAGTGTCAAAGAATAACCCCAAAAGCTTAGCTAAATCCCTGTACACAAGGGGATGACCATAAAGCTACAAAGAGGGACAAAGAAAACATGCTTCCGAGTAAAAGTCATAGCACAAGTCTTAGAAGCAGAGAACTTGGAGCCATGATCGGTGGCCCAAAACGACATGGCATCAATCGTAAGTTGATGCCGCAGTTGAAGGAGAGGCATGTCATCACCCAACAGCAAAGGAAGATCATCAACATAGAGAGCGGAGAAGACGCCAGAAGGAAGAGAGGAAAGAAGACCATTGAGGGGAACTAGAAAAAGAGTAGTGCTCAGAACACTACCCTGGGTTCACCCTCATACTGCCTAAAAGGGGCAGAGAGAGTGGTACCAAGCATCACTAAAGGAACGACGAGAGAGGAAACTTTGGAAGAAGAAAGGGAGATTCTCTCGATGGCCAAAAGAATGAAGTTTGGACAGAATGTGATACCGCCAGGTAGTGTCGTAAACCTATTCCAAGTCAAAAAGGACGGCAACAACGGAGATCGCAGCAAAAACAGTACGAATATAGACTACGAATATAGAGCACATTAGGTACGAATATAGAGTAATGAGCCCCAGCAACAGCAGCTGGGGGGGGAGGAGAAAAGAGTTGCCACATAAACGACAGGACGAGCACCAAGCATCGGCTCCTGCAGACAGACACAAAGCGGCGAAAACTGTGAAATTAGAAGTTGCAGGTCAAGGAAATTGGCGTAATATCCACGGATGTCCACTGAAGAATAGACATCGACAAAAAGAGAAAGGATAGCAACAGAGAACAAAGAGGAAAGGTGAAAAAGGAACACAGCACGTTAAAGAAGCACAGGGTCAGGATCATGGACAGCGAAGTCAGGGTTAGGGGGCATAGGTAAACTGAGTAAAGAAGGAGGGAAAGGAGCGGAAGGACTGATTTGAGGTGGACGAGCAGGGTCCTGAGGAGGAGGACGGGGAGGAGGAGACAACCGAGAGGGCGGGTAAGGAGAGCAGGAGGAGGGGCAGAAAGAGGAGAGCGCACCTTAGCAAGGGCAGTAACCGAGACGGAACCGGTTGGCCAAAGAAACCTCCACAGTAGGAACAGGGGGCTCTACCACCGAAGCAGGATGGAAGGAACGATAGAATCAGAGATAAGGGGCGACGAAGAAAGCAAAGCCTCTTACCTACCGGGGAGGAGAAAGGAGAGTAGCCAGGTTTCCGCTTCTGACTCAAACAGGCAGGTGTCCCAGCAGCAATGTACTGGACAACAGACTCCAGCGTCACAATAGGAGAAGAAGAACGAGAGCGAACAACATGACCACCAGGAGAGCGATGGACATCGCACCGCATAGTCAGGCAGCAAGGAGAGCGATGGACATCGCACCGCACAGTCAGGCGGCAAGGAGAGCCAAGAGACAGAGGAGAATGATGGAAGGGGGACCAGAGGGGAGGAGAAAGAAGACACAGGAGACATACAGACTGGGTAGAAAGAAGAAGAACTCTAGACAGAGAACCTGGCGGGGACCCTCCGGGACAGAAACGGAAAGAAACAGGGAAGGAGGTGGTGGGCGTGTCCGGTCTAAGGCATGGAAAGGTTGTGAGACTGAGGATGGTGGAAGGACGAGGAGAGAAGAGTGCACCACGCGAGCATAAAAGATGCAGCAAAAGGGGGGGAGACTGTGAACTTGGCGCCTAGCTTCAGGAAAAGACAAACGGTCCCGGTGCTTCAAGTTGAGGACGGCTGCCTCAAGTCTGTAACGTATACACGTGCGGGAGAAGGTAGGTTGGGCCTCACCGTAATTGAGGCAGCAGGCCTGGGGAGAAGCACACTCCAACTTAGAGTGACCCTCGCCTCCACACATGGGGCAGATGCAGACAGGACTAGAGCATTTGAGGGCACCATGCCCAAACCTCCAGCACTTATTGCAGAGCCGAGAAGATGGAATATACTCCTGAACGGAGCATCTGGCACCAGCAAGAATGACAAAGGTCGGAAGGGTCCTACCATCAAAGGTAATCTTCACAACCCAGAGGGGCAGACGGGGACGACCACGAGGGGGACGAGTAAACGTATCCACCTGAAGGACAAAATGACCCTGGGCCTCGAGGATATGCTTGATATCCTCGTGGCAGTCTTTTAGATTTCTAACACCGGTTGCAACATGGAGCGGGAGGAGAACAGTGCCAACACTGGCATTTAACCGAGCTTTCTTGGAGACCCGAACAGGGGTCTCGCCAATGCAAGGTAAGGCGGCCAAACGGGTGGCTGCATCATGAGAAGGAGCAGCAACAACTCGGGTACCAAGACAGGTACCAGGTTGAAGGTAACAGAGGCATCTACTGAATCTACAAGATGCCTATGAAGGGAAAAATCGTCAGGAAGAGTTGAATCTAAAGGATGGAGGTCAAGGTACTGAGTCCACGTAGCAGGACCAAACATTGCATGGTATGAATTAGTTTGGGAAGGG
Organism: Procambarus virginalis; assembly: GCA_020271785.1. Taxonomy (NCBI): domain Eukaryota; kingdom Metazoa; phylum Arthropoda; class Malacostraca; order Decapoda; family Cambaridae; genus Procambarus; species Procambarus virginalis. Next base: position 14,980 of record WNGS01008779.1, read on the forward strand.
AACATACGAGAGCGGCCGTGGTGGGGACGGCGATAAGAACCTTTAGAGAGAGATGGGTCATAAGGTGCAGTAGTCACAATAAGAGATGGAGCCGTGCAAGGGGACGAGGCAGTCAACACAGCAGGCTTGGGGCTCGACCCAACCACAGAGGGAGGGGGAGCAGGGAGGAGGAGTCCGGTCTGGGCCTAAACCGGGCCTGTTGTGGGGGATACAGAGCCTGGTCTTCCAGGAGGGTCCAACTCAGGGGCCTGGTCGCCCACCCCATGAGCCTGGCTAAGAGAAGTCGTGTCGCCATCCATGCAGCAATCAATTTCAGAGGATTGGGACCTGGAACCAAGGGATACCACCTACCAGGGCAGCCAGGGAGGCCGAGCACGGGCCAGTGCAGGAAGGGTGCGTCGTCCCCAGCTTTGCTTCCCCTTTTCAACAGGAGAGTCCTAATACATCGTCCATTCTCTCACACTGGTGCTAAGGTAAGGTAATTATCAAAAGAAGGCACCAAACCGGGAAGGCTATGTAGCACCATCAAAGTGCTAAATAATCAGAGGGCGCTAAATATCACTAAGAATGCTAATACGAGAACAGAAACGCATAAGGCAAACGATATCAAAAGTATCCGATTCACCAAGAAATCTATCGAGGGACAAGTGACAACGAGGGACGGTCGGAAAGCAAGACACGGTGGTCCTGGAAGTAAGTAATTATCAAAAGAAGGCACCGAACCAGGAAGGCTATGTATCACCATCAAATGTGGGGGATAATCAGAGGGCACTAAATATCACCAAGTACATCAATACGAGAACAGAAATGCATAAGGCAAACGATATCAAAAGTATCTGAGTCACCAAGAATACTATCGAGGGACAAACGACCGCGGGGACGGTCGGAAAACAAGACATACACTCGTCCTGGAAGTCAGGACATTGAATAAGGATATGCACGATCGTAAGAGGGACAATGCAATTTGGACAATAAGAAGAAGGGCAGCGCTCAATCAAGTGACCATGAGTTAAGCAAGTATGACCAATACAGAACCTCACCAGAGCCGTTTCCCATTGCTGGTTACAGTGGTAGGAGAACAGCCATGAGGACACACAACTCTTAAGAGAATGCAGTTTGTTTCCAGTAACAGAAGACCAACAAGCCTGCCAACGGGTAATGATGGAGGAATGGATAACCGGGTAAAATCTGAATAAGGAATACCTTTATGAGAGATGGAACAAGAGCGGACAGCTTCCCTGGTGGCAGCATCGCATGTTCATGTAAAGAGACACCAATATGGCTGGAACCCAACAAAACTCAACTAACTTAAATTTACCGTGAATAAGAAACAGGTAATGCTGGATCTTAACAACCAATGGATGAACCGGATTAAAGAACCCGAGAGCCATGAGGGCACTACGAGAGTCAACAACAACTGCAAAGGAAGATTGACAACGAGAAAGCAGGAGACGGGACTGTCCGCAGACTTAGACCCATCGGTGAAAATGGAAACGGATCTGGAGTGAGAAAATAAGTGCTCAAGGAAAAGGCGTTTTAGAACCGTTAGTGGGGGTAAAAGCTCTAGTGTTGCGGGTTAAGGATGTATAAAACTGCAGAAGGGGGACTTTCCACGGGGGCAAAGAAGGAACAACACGAGGAGAAATATTTTAAATACGAACTGAAAGAGAATCCTGTAAGTGATATAACCGAACAGAAAGAGGGAGGGGGTAAAGAGGAACAGGAACCGCAGGAGGGGCAAAAGTTAAAGCATGACAGAGGCGAGAGGAAGTATGTTGCAAGGACCGCACAAGATAGCGAAGACAGTAGTGATCACGGCGGTCCTGGACAGAAAAGAAGCCAGTGTCAACATACAAGCTGAGGACGGGAGTCAAACGAAAGACACCAGAAATGAGGCGCAACCCAGTATGATCCAAAGCATCAAGACGGCGAAGAGTAGAAGGAGAAGCAGACAAGTAAGCAGGGCAACAATAATCGAGCGAGTAGAGAGAGGAATGTAAAGCGAGTAGATTGCGCCTATCTGCTCCCCAAGAAGTATGGGACAATACCCTAAGGAGGGTAAGGGCCTTAGAGCATTCAACACGGAGATAAGAGATATGGGGCGACCAAGACAAACGAGTGTCAAAAATCGACCCCGAAAGCTTAGCGGAATCCTTGTACACAATGGGGTGACCATAAAGTGACAAAGAAGGATGAGGAAAGACACGCTTCCGAGTAAAAGTCATTGCACAAGTCTTAGACGTAGAGAACCTGAAGCCATGATTGGTGGCCCAAGTGGACACGGCATCAATTGCAAGTTGAAGCCGGCATTGAAGGAGAGGCGAATCATCACCCTGACAGCAAAGGGTAAGATCGTCGACATAGAGAGCGGAGAAGACGCCAGAAGGAAGAGAGGAAAGAAGACCGTTGAGGGCAACCAGGAAAAAATTTAGTGCTCAGAACACTACCCTGGGGCACACCTTCATATTGTGGAAAAGAGGCAGAGAGAGCGGTACCAAGCCTCACCCAAAAGGAACGACGAGAGAAGAAGTTGCGAAGAAAGAGAGGGAGATGACCACGAAGGCCAAAACAATGAAGTTGGGATAGAATATGATATCGCCAAGTGGTGTCGTAAGTCTTTTCCAGGTACAAAAGGATGGCAACAACGGAGGTCTTCGTAGCAAAAGCAGTACGAATATAGACCTCCAAGTTCACCAGGACATCTGTTGTTCTGTGGCACTTGCGGAAACCAAATTAAGAAGGGAAGAGGTGATGGTGTTCAAAGAACCACGTCAGACGAACGTAACTCTACGTTCAAAGAGTTTGCAGAAACAACTTGTGAGGGCAATAGGGCAAAAGTCCTTGGGGGATGTTCCCACAGGCCCCAGTTTGCGAACAGGCAGGACAACATCATCGACCCAGTCCTCAGGGACTGACGACGACTCCCAGATCGCATCATACAGACTCAGTAAATACTGAGACGTGCACGGAGGGAGATCGCAAAGCATCTCATAATGAATGCCATCGGAGCCCGCCGCCGTAGAACAGCAGAGGGCGAGGGCAGACCGAAGTTCAGAGAGAGAGAAGGGATCGTTATAGGGAAGTCGAAGATGAGTGCAGAAATCTAAAGGACGAGATTGAAGGACAGGTTTACGAAGGAGGAAAAACTGGGGAAGATGAGAATCAGAGTTAACAGAAGAAAAGTGGGAACCCAGTTCGGTAGCGACCTGCAAAGGGTCCGCCACAAGAGTACCACAGAGGTGAAGGACCGGTGAGACATCAGGAACAAACTTACCACTATCTTGCGAATACGCTTTCAGGTCAGCGGCAGAGGAATTTCGGACGTAATGGTGGAGACATAAGATGCCCAACATTCACGTTTAGCCATACGGATGGCCCTACGGGCCACCACACTCGCCTTCCGAATAAAAGAAAAGAATCGGCCGTCTGCCAGGGGTGGTGTCTCTTCCAGGCTGCACGCTTACAGCGGACAGCCCGAGCACAGTCTGTATACCTCCAGGGAACGCTCTTCTGTGGGCCCCGGGAGGAAGAGCGAGGAATAGAGCGGAGGGCAGCATCGAAGACGGTGTCATGAAAAAGGAGGAGAGAGCGAAAGAGAGGCAGAAGGGAGAGGTCAGAGAGAGCAGCACTGAGGGTGAATAGGTTCCAGTCTGCCTTAGCAAACTGCCACCTAGGGAAGGAGAGGGGAGGGTGAAAAGAAAAAAGGTAACAAGGATGGGGAAATGGTCGCTGCATGGAGGTCATCAAGAACCTGCTACATGAAATCTAAGTAAAGAGAAGACGAGCAAAGAGAAAGAGAAAGACAGGAAAGGGTGCGAGTCCGAGAGTCCAAATGCGTGGGCTCACCAGAATTCAGAAGAGACAGGGAAGAAGAGAGGATGAACGACTCAAGAAGGCGACACCGGTCGCCTTCTTGAACATCACCCCAAAGGGAATGACGACAATTGAAATCACCTAGCAGGAGCACAGGCTCCGGCAAAGAGTCGAGTAGGTGCTTCAGATCGGGAAGAGAAAGCAGGACTCTCGGGGGGATATAAATGGAACAAACGGTGTACCATTTCCTCACAAAGATACGAGCAGCAGAACAATGGAGAGGCAAAAGAAAAAGTAACGCGACAAAGGGAACATCAGATCGAATCAAGAGAGCAAAAGAGTTAGGAGCCCTAGCAACAGCTGGGGGGGGGGGGATGGGGAGAGATAGGAATAGCCACGAAAGCGACCAGGACGAGCACCAAGCATCGGCCACCAAGAAAGACACAAAGGAGCAAAAACCGCGAAATCAGAAGCGAGTTCAAGGAAATTGGCGTAATAATCACGAACGTTCCATTGAAGAATAGACATAGATGAGAAGAGAAGGACAGTAACAGAGAACAACGAAGAAACAAAGGCGAAAAGGGAACACAACAAGTTAAAGAAGCGCAGGATCAGGGTCAGGGTCAGCGAAGTCAGGGTTAGAGGGAATGGGTAAACTGAGTAAAGAAGGATGGGAAGGAAGCTAAAGGACCGACCAGGGGCGGACGAGTATGGTCCAGAGGAGGAAGAGGGGGGAAACCGAGGGTCAAGGGCAGCCGGATGAGCAGAAACCCGGGGGATGTACCTCAGCAAGGGCACCAACCGAGAGGAAAGTGGAGGCCGAAGAGACCTCCATAGCAGGAATAGGGGGCGGAACCACTGGAATGGGAGGGACGGAGCGAGAGAGTCAGAAGTAGGGTTCGAGGAAGAAAGCGAAGACTTCTTACCCGCCGGGACGAGGAAGGAGAGGAGCCAAGCTTATGCTTCTGACTGAAAGAGACAGGTGTCCCAGCAACTATATACTGGGCACCGGATTCCAGCGTCTCAACAGGAGAAGCAGAACGAAAGCACACACGACGGCCGTTGGGAGAGAGATGGACATCAGCCCATAATGACAGGCGACGTGGAGAGCCAATAGATGGAGGAGAAGGATGAGAAGCAGGATCGGAGGGAAACGAGGAAGAAGACACAGGAGACATGAGAGACTGGGAAGAAAGAAGGGGAACCCCAGACAGAGGACCAAGAGGGGATACCCCTCAGGACAGAACTCAAAGAAACATAGGAGGGGGTGGTGGGCGTGTCAGGGTCCAAGGCCTGGAAATGGTTTCGTGTCTGAGGAAGGTGGGAAGGACGAGGAGAGGAAGAGCGCAACACGCGAGCATAAGAGACGGTATCATAAGGTAGGAGCTGGCGAACTTGGCACCTCACCTCAGAAACAGACAAACTCTCCCGGTGCTTTAAGGTGAGGATGGCAGCCTCAAGCTTGTAATGTATACACGCACGGGAGAAGGTAGGGTAGGCCTCACCGCAATTGAGGCAGCGAGCCTGGGGGAAGTGCACTCCGAATTAGAGTGACCTTTGCCCCCACACAAAGGACAGAGAGAGACAGTACCAGAGCAGCCGAGGGCACCATGCCCAATCTCCAGCACTTATTACAGACCCGTGAAGAGGGAATGTACTCCTGGACGGAGCACCTGGCACCAGCAAGAATGACAGAGGGCGGAAGGGTCCTACCATCAAAGGTAATCTTCACAACCCGAGGGGGTTGACGGCGACGACCACGAAGGGGACGAGTAAACGAGTCCACCTGGAGGACAGAATGGCCCTGGGCATCGAGGATATGATGAATATCTTCGTGGCAGTCCTTGAGATTCCGAACACCGGTAGCAACATGGGATGGGAGGAGAATAGTGCCAACACTGGCATTCAACCGAGTGTTTTTGGAGACCCGAACAGGGGTCTCGCCAAGGCAGGACAAGGCGGCCAAGCGGGAGGCTGCATCCTGAGAAGGAGCAGCAACATCACGCATACTGAAACGGGTGGGTGGAATTAACAAGGTACCTATGGAGGGAGAAATCGTCAGGAGGCGAAAAATCAAGGAGGAGGAAATCAAAGAATTTGACCAACGAAGTGGGACCAAAACAAGGCTTGATACGCATCAGTACAGGAAGAGTCAAGCGAATGCGGCTGTGTCGAGGACGGCGTTGAAAACCCCAGAGAGAGAGAGGGGTTAAAAGGCGCAGTAGTCACAACTAGAGACTGAGCCATGCCAGGGAACGAGGTGGTCACCACTGGGGGCTTCGGGCTCGACCCAACCACAGAGGAGGGAGGGGAGCCGAGATGAGTAGTCAGGAGGGTCAAAGGAGGAGCAAGGTCAGGGCCCAATGCAGCGAGGGCTACAGAGCCCGGTCTTCCAACACGGTCAGACTCCGGGGTTGGTCGCCCACCCCCATGAGCCTGAGAAGGTAAAAAAGGAACAGAATTAGATATAGGTACAAAGAGAAAAACATTCATTCAGGAATGTGCCCCCATACCCACCATGGAGCCACAATTAGATGCAGGACACCCAACAAGAAGCTATCGCCGATCATGTCGGAGCCCCCTAGGGGTGCGTCGTGAGTATACGCCCCACAAACGCCACCTTAAGAACCATCAGTCCGTCGAGATCAGATTCTGTGACCAAAGGAGGATTGACAATAAAAGGTTCCCCTCGCTCTCGATGTTGGGTACTACAGTTCTACGGGTTCAAGAGTATGCCTCCCTAAGCACCCGGGGCATCGAAATAGAAGTCCAAAAAAAAAAAAAACAAGCAAAAGGTCGACAGGAAACGACAAGCAGATAGGAGAAGAGGGGGAGAAAAATGAAACGTAAGGAAAAAGGAAAAGCAATCTGGCACAATTGAAGAAGACAGCAGCAGGAGTATAAGGCCACAAAAGGACAGAGGACTGTCCCATGGAGCATCACACTCTGGCAGCCGACCACCAAGCCCCCTCACGACGCCAACGGGCCAGATGGGGAGGGGGTTATGGAGTAATAAATCGTCAAGAGGTGTAGGAGACAGAGGGAGGAGATCAAAGTATTTAGCCCTCGAAGCAGGACCATACAAGGCTTGGTACATATTAGTATGGGAAGGGATTGTGCGAGTACAGCCGTGGCGGGGATTGCGTTGAGAACCCCCTAGAGAAAGAGGGGTTAAAACGTGCAGTAGTCACAATGAGAGAATGAGCCGCACCAGGGGACGAGGTGGTCACCGCTGGTGGCATATGGCTCGACCCAACCACAGAGGACTGAGGGGAGCTGGGGGGAGCAGTCAGGAGGGTCAAAGGTGGAGCTAGGTCTGGGCCCAATATAGTGTGGGCTACAGAGCCCGGTCTGCCAACACAGTCTGACTCGGGGGCTTGGTCGCCCACCCCACGAGCCTGAGAAGGCATAAGAAGAATGGTATTTATCGACATGAAAACGAGAGGTAAGACTTTCATTCACGAATGTGCCCCATACCCACCACGGAGCCACAATTAGAGGCAGAACACCTAACAAGAGACTTATTGCTGATCTTGCCGGGACCCCCATGGGGTGCGTTGTGAGGTACGCCCCACAAACACCACCTTAAGAACCGTCAGTCCGTCGAGATCGGGTTCAGTGACGAAAGGAGGATTGGCAATAAAAGGTTATCCCTCGCTTGAGACGTTGGGTACTACAGTTCTAGGGGTGCAAGAGTATGCCTCCTCAAACACCTGGGCGTCAAAACAAAAGAAGGTTGAAAGAATGATCAAAACAGGCAAAAGGTCGGCTTGAAATGACAATTAGAAAGGAGAAGAGGGGGGGGAGGGGAGTAAAACGAAAACATAAGGAAAAGGAAAAGTTTTCCAGCACAATTTGTAAGGACATCAGCAGGAGCATAAGGCCACAAAATGACATAGGTCTGTCTCATGGAGCATCACACTCCAGCAGCCGCCCACAAGCCCCACTCATGGCATCAACGGGCCGGCTAGTGAGGGTAGACACTGTAGAAGTTGCAGTGCTCCGCGATACGGGCGCTAACGTGAGTATGGTTATCTTGAGGTTATCTAGAGTTGATCTTGAGTTGATTTCGGAGTTTTTTTAGTGTCCCGCGGCCCGGTCCTTGACCAGGCCTCCAGCCCCAGGAAGCAGCCCGTGACAGCTGACTAACTCCCAGGTACCTATTTACTGCTAGGTAACAGGGGCATAGGGTGAAAGAACTCTGCCCATCGTTTCTCGCTGGCGCCTGGGATCGAACCCGGGACCACAGATCACAAGTCCAGTGTGCTGTCTGCTCGGCCGACCAGCTCCCATGGTAGCCAAGGATATTTTCCCAAGGATTTTGATGAGTCACCTGTGGGAGTAGTGAGACTACGCAGTGTGGGGCAGGAATGCAGGTTATCACTTCATGAGGTGCAGCTGATTGCCGACTATGGAGTCGAAAATGCTATTGTAGCTGTAGCCCCCTAAGTTACCCTAAAACTTGTCCAGATGGTGCTGGTTAATGACCAGCATGGGGGGCAGAGTACAACCTGATTGGGCCAGAAGTGCCTACGTGGTGAAACCTTGTCAGGTAAGTAACCGGTCAACTCAGCAGCAGTGAGGGTGTGTGAGTCACTTGCCCCCCCCCCAAGCCTACCCCTCTCACCCCTCCTCATGCCCTCTCTCTCTCATACCCCCCAACCCCTCCCTCCTCCTCCACCCTCCCCGTACCAGATCCTTCCAGCCCCTGCACACCCTAGATCCCCCATGTCCCCCGCCCTAGGCCCTGCCATCTCGAATCCTCCCTCTTTCCCTGCTTCAGGGGAATCAACAGAAACTGAGGAAGGTTCAGAAGAGAGTCAGTTTCGGGGTGATGTACTCGAACATAGATGGGTTATATGCAAGGCAAATGAACTAAGGGAAAGAGCACAAAAAGAGAACTCAGATGTAATTGGACTCACAGAAACAAAACTTCCAGGAAGCATAACGAATATGGTGTTTCCCAGGACTACACAGTAATAAGGAAAGAGAAAGAAGGTAGGGGAGGAGGCAGAGTGGTCCTACTAATGAGAAAGGAGTGGAGTTTCAAGGAGATGCCTATCCCAGGCTGCGAGGGATTCAGAGACTACATAACAGGCACCATGGCAATGGAAGAACCAAGAATAGTAGTAGCAGTGATATATAACCCCCACCATATGACAGAAGACCCAGGCAAGAGTATGACAACAACATGGCAACAACACTATAATTGAGAGGGCCATCTCTGCTGCCTGTAGAAATAGATCCCACCTGCTCATCATGGGGGACTTCAGTCATGGAAGGATAGACTGGGAGAACAAGGAACCGCATGGAGGCGAGGATTCATGGAGAGCTAAACTATTAGAGGTGGTGACAAGAAACTTCTTAAGCCAGCATGTCAGGGAACCCATAAGAATGAGAGGAAACAATGAACCAGCGAGACTTGACCTAGTCTTCACTCTGAACGACTTCAACATAAGGGATATCGGTTTCGATGCCCCGGTAGGAATGAGCGACCACAGTGTAATGGCGTTTGAGTATCTGGTTGAAGAAGGGTTAAAGAACTCAAGGAATGAACTGAAAACAAAAGGCTGGCATTCCGAAAGGGAAACTATGAGGAGATAAGGAAATTCCTAACAGATATAACATGGTAAACAGAGCGCAGAGGAAAGATGGCCAAAGACATGATGGACTACATCACCCAGAAATGTAAGAAGGCAACAGACAAGTTTGTCCCAGTCCAAAAGGAAAACCATGAAATGCAGATGAGAAAGAAACCCATGGTTTATTCAGAGATATAGGGTAGCTATGCAGCAAAGTACAAGGGCACAGAGAAACTATAGAAATAACAGGACACTTGAGAGCAGAGAAAGATACCAGAGTGCCAGGAAAATATGTCAGGTTGAGAAGAGAGGCAGAAGGGCAATACAAAAATGACATCGCAAGCATGGCAGACTCAAACTAAATTGCTGCACAGCCACATCAGGAGAAAAACAACAGTAAAGGAACAGGTAATGAAATTGAGGATAGGGGCAGACAGATTCACTACAAATGACAAGAACGTGTGCGAGTAACTGAATAAGAAATTCCAGGAGGTCTTCACATCAGAGCAAGGGGAAGTTCCAGAGATAAGAGAGGGAATAGTTAACCAGGAACAATTAAAAGAGTTTGAGATTTCCAGTGGGGATGTATGGAAGCTCTTGCTAGAGTTGGATGTGACAAAGGCTATAGGCCCAGATGGAATCTCCCCATGGATACTAAAGGAAGGAGCAGAAGCACTGTGCCTGTCACTATCCATAATGTATAACAAATCACTGGAAACAGGGAAATTGCCAAAAATTTGGAAGATGGCAAATGTAGTCCTGTTATACAAGAAGGGGGATAGAAAGGAGGCACTGAACTACAGGCCAGTGTCCCTAACTTGCATACCATGCAAGCTGAGGGAGAAGATTGTGTGGAAAAAAGCAAGTGGAACATCTGGAGCGAAAGAACTTTGTAATATAGCATCAACATGGGTTCATGGATGGCAAGTCCTGCCTTACAGGATTAATATAAATTCTATGACCAGGCAACAAAAATCAGGCAAGAAAGAGAGGGGTGGACAGACTGCAGATTTTTTGGATTGCCAGAAAGCCTTTGACACAGTACCACACAAGAGGCTAGTGAAAAGCTGAAAATTCAGGCAAGAGTGAAAGGGAAAGTACTCCATTGGATAAGGGATTACCTAAGGAACAGAAGACAGCGAGTCACTGTGAGGAGTGAGGCCTGAGATTGGCGAGAAGTCACCATTGGGGTCCCGCAGAGATCAGTCCTTGAACCCATACTGTTTCTGATATATGTAAATGATCTACCAGATTGAATAGAATCGTTCCTCTCATTGTTTGCTGATGATGCAGAAATTATGAGAAGGATTAAAGCAGAGGATGATAGTACGAGGCTACAAGATGACCTAGGCAGACTGAATGAATGGTCCAACAAATGGCTACTAAAGTTCAACCCGAGTAAATACAAGGTCATGAAACTAGGCGGAAGTAACAGAAGGCCAGCACAGGATATCGAATGGGCAATGAAGTACTTCATGAAACGGACAGAGAGAAAGATCTAGGATTTAATATCAAACCAAACCTGTCTCCTGAAGCCCATATAGAGAGAATTACATATGCGGCATACACAAGGCTGGCTAACATCAGAACAGCCTTCATGAACCTGTGTAAGGAATCATTCAGAACCTTGTACACAGCATATATAAGACCAATCCTGGGGTATGCGACCCCCAGCATATTAGGCCGTACCTTGTCAAGCACAAGACGAAGCTGGAAAAAGTTCAGAGGTTGTCACTAGGCTACTCCCAGAACTAAGAAGCATGAGTTACGAGGAAAGGCTGCGTGAGATGCTCCTCACGACACTGGCAGAGTAAGGGGAGACGTGATCACTACCTACAAAATTCTCCGAGGAATGGACAGGGTAGATAAGGATAAACTTTTTAACACGGGTGAGTACCCAAATGAGCCACAGGGACGTTAGAAAACTTTTTCAGTGTCAGAGTAGCTAACAAGTGGAATGCATTAGGCAGTGACGAGGTGAAGGCTAACTCCATACACAGTTTCAAATGTAGATATAATAGAGCCCAGTAGGCTCAGGGATCTGTACATCAGTTGATTGACGGTTGAGAGGCGGGACCAAAGAGCCAGAGCTCAACCCCCATAAGCACAACTATAGGAGTTCAACTAAATGAGTTGGTGAGTAAACAGACACACACACAAAGTCACCCATTATCAGGCCACATGAGGGCCTGATAGCTGTGTGTACTGCGCTCTGGTCTCGTAATCCTAGGGTTCGGGTACGATTCCTGGTGATGGCAGAAACAAAATGGGTCGTGTTTCTTTCAACTTGATGCCCCTGCTACCTAGCAGTAAATAAGTATCTGGGAGTTAGACAGCTATTATGGACGGCTTCCTCTGTGTGTGTGTACTCACCTAGTTGTGCTTGCGGAGGTTGAGCTCCGGCCCTTTGGTCCCGCCTCTCAACCGTCAATCAACAGGTGTACAGATTCCTGAGCCTATTGGGCTCTATCATATCTACACTTGAAACTGTGTATGGAGTCAGCCTCCACCACATACTTCCTAATGCAATCCATTTGTCAACCACCCTGACACTAAAAAAGTTCTTTCTAATATCTCTGTGGCTCATTTGGGCACTCAGTTTCCACCTGTGTCCCCTAGTGTGTGTGCCCCTTGTGTTAAATAGCCTGTCTTTATCAACCCTGACGATATCCTTGAGAATCTTGAATGTGGTGATCATGTCTCCCCTATCTCTTCTATCTTCCAACGAAGTGAGGTTTAATTCCCGTAGTCTCTCCTCGTAGCTCATACCTCTCAGCTCGGGTACTAGTCTGGTGGCAAACCTTTGAACCTTTTCCAGTTTAGTCTTATGCTTGACTAGATATGGACTCCATACTGGAGCCGCATATTCCAGGATTGGTCTGACATATATAGTATATAATGATCTGAAAGATTCCTTACAGAAATTTCTAAAGGCCGTTCTTATGTTAGCCAACCTGGCATATGCTGCTGATGTTATCCTCTTGATATGAGCTTCAGGGGACAGGCCTGGCGTGATATCAACTCCCAGGTCTTTCTCTCTCTCTGACTCTTGAAGTATTTTATCTCCCAAATGATACCTTGTATCTGGTCTCCTGCTTCCTACCCTATCTTCATTACATTACATTTGCTTGGGTTAAACTCTAACAGCCATTTGTTCGACCATTCCTGCAGCTTGTCCAGGTCTTCTTGAAGCCTCAAGCTGTCCTCCTCTGTCTTAATCCTTCTCATAATTTTGGCGTCGTCAGCAAACATTGAGAGGAATGAGTCTATACCCTCTGGGAGATCATTTACGTATATCAGAAACAGGATAGGTCCAAGTACAGAGCCCTGTGGGCTCCACTGGTGACTTCACGCCATTCTGAGGTCTCACCCCTCACTGTAACTCTCTGCTTCCTATTGCTTAGGTACTCCCTTATCCACTGGAGCGCCCTACCTGTTACTCCTGCCTGTTTCTCCAGCTTATGCATCAACCTTTTATGGGGTACTGTGTCAAAGGCTTTCCGACAGTCAAAAAATGCAGTCCGCCCACCCTTCTCTTTCTTGCTTAATCTTTGTCACCTGATCGTAGAATTCTATCAAGCCTGTAAGGCAAGATTTACCCTCCCTGAACCCATGTTGATGGGTTGTCACGAAGTCTCTTCTCTCCAGATGTGTTACTAGGTTTTTTCTCACAATCTTCTCCATCACCTTGCATGGTATACAAGTTAAGGACACTGGCCTGTAGTTCAGTGCCTCTTGTCTGTCACCCTTTTTGTATATTGGTACTACATTAGCAGTCTTCCATATTTCTGGTAGGTCCCCCGTTTCCAGTGACTTACTATACACTATGGAGAGTGGCAAGCAAAGTGCTCCTGCACACTCTTTCAATACCCATGGTGAGATTCCATCGGCCCAACAGCTTTTCTCACATCCAGCTCCAATAGGTGCTTCTTGACCTCATCTCTTGTAATTTCGAACCTTTCCAAGGTCACCTGGTTTGCTGCCACCTCTCCAGCGCCGTGACTTCTCCCTGTTCTATTGTAAAGACCTCCTGGAACCTTTTGTTGAGTTCTTCACACACCTCTTCGTCATTCTCTGTGTACCTGTCCTCACCGTTCTAATTTTCATCACCTGTTCCTTCACTGTTGTCTTCCTCCTGATGGACTGTGTAGTAGCTTTGGTTCGGTTGGCTTTATTAGCTATATCATTTTCATACCTTTTCTCAGCTGCTCTTCTCACACTAACATACTCGTTCCTGGTTCTCTGGTATCTCTCTCTACTTTCTGGTGTTCTGTTATTACGGAAGTTCCTCCATGCCCTTTTGTTCAGCTTCTTCCTTTCATACATTCCCTATTAAACCACGAATTCTCCCTTTGCTTCTCTGTTTTTTCCTGTGGGCTGGGACAAACCTGCTTACAGCCTCCTGAATTTTTGGGTGACATAGTCCATCATGTCTTGTACGGACATGGTTCCGAGTTCTGTGTCCCAATGTAATACCATAGGAATTATTCATCTCCTCATAGTTTCCCTTTCGGTACGCCAGCCCTTTGTTCCCCAG
>WNGS01008780.1:0-10489 GCA_020271785.1 Procambarus virginalis
CCATTGAGATTATAACTACAATATATGAGATCATAATAACTTATTTATCCCTATTACACTTATTTATGTATACCTCTGATGGTGATACCTTGAGGTGCTTCCGGGGTCTTAGGCGTCCCCGCGGCCCGGTCATCGACCAGGCCTCCTGGTTGACTGATCTATTTATGTAAGAGATAGAGAGGGAAGGTAACACCTTGTCACTTGGACCCTATTCACTATCATCCTCACACTTCAGTGTCAACGAGGAGCACCAATAACGTGATCCTTCAACGACTGGATTTAAGAGAATTCCCTCAGGGGGCGATGTCGAAGAACTTACATGAAATGTTAACCACACCACACACTAGAAGGTGAAGGGACAACGACGTTTCGGTCCGTCCTGGACCATCCTCAAGTCAATTGATTGTGTCACACAATCGACTTGAGAATGGTCCAGGACGGACCGAAACGTCGGCGTCCCTTTTCCTTCTAGTGTGAGGTCTGATCACATACTTCAGCCACGTTATTGTGACTCATCGCCTGTACATGAATATGGCTTGGAGCGGAAGGCTTTTAAAGGTAAGAGAAAAAGGGGCAAAATATGATGACTTTGCTTCAGTGTTATTCAAAATCTATAAGAGTTTTACGTGATGCTAGGAATATTGTTACAGCGGGAGTTACAACAGCCTGTTACTACAGAGTTCCAACAGAGTAAATAGTCTGTGTTGTGTTGGTAGAGAAGTAAACATTGGAGCAAAAAATAGTTTTGTATTACAATATTAGTGCTAGTAACTGAGTGCACTAATATTTGTAACTGAAAAGAATACGTAAGCTCTAATACTAGTTGTAACAATACTGAAGTTCTAAGACTAGTAGTTGTAAACAATATCGAAACTGTAATACTAGTAGTTGTAAACAACACTGAAGGTCTTAACTGGAGGAAAACTGGAGACGTAAATGAGTCAAAGAGACGTCAGTAAGAACATTTTCAGTGTTAGAGATGTAAATAAGTAGAACAGGTTAGACATGGAAATCGTTGAAATTAATTCAATTCAAAAGTTTTAGATGTAAAAATGATAAGCGCGTGAGAAATAAGTCATTACTATTATATATGAACATTTGTAAAGCGGGGCTAGGAGCCTAGCTCGACCCTGCAAGCTTAACTAGGCGAGTACACACACACACACACACACACACACACACACACACACACACACACACACACACACACACACACACACACACACACACAGGAGTCATTGCGGTAAAAAACGATAGCTGGAAAGGCGGGATCCAAGAGTCAATGCTCGATCCTGCAAGCACAAATAGGTAAGTACAAATAGGTAAGTACACACACACACACACACACACACACACACACACACACACACCACACACACCACCACACACACACACACCACACACACACATACACGCACACACACATATATATATATATATATATATATGTGCCAGAGTGCCTGGTGCTGCATCAACACAGCACGACATTGCTCGCCTCACAGCAGTAGCAGCCCCTCATGCAGGGGATTTCCTGTTAGCAACCCCAATGTCGGCAACTGGCACGCGTCTCACACCACACGCCCTCCGAATTGCTGTGGCCCTCCGCCTTGCTGCCCCAATCCACACCAGATATAGGTGTATTTGCGGCGAGGTGGTGGCTGACAGGTACGGCCACCATGGCCTACTCTGCCAAAGCACGGGAGGATGGCACTCGAGGCACAGTGAAGTTAACGACATCATCAAGAGGAGCCTCACCACAGCTGGATGCCCAGCCGAGAGAGAGCCTCGTTACCTAACGCCCCGTAACTCTGATGCTCTTATTGGTCGCCCGGATGGTATCACAGTGAACCCCTGGAAGAATGGCAAGCAGTTGGTATGGGACTACACGTGCGTATCAACCCTGGCTAACACCTACATTGACCTCAGTGTTGCACAACCAGGTGGCGCTGCCACCCACAGGGAAGCAGCCAAATCCCGTAAGTATAGAGAACTTGATCACCACTACAATTTTGTCCCCATTGCTTCTGAGACACTCGGCGCCTGGGGTAAAAGTGCTACCAGTTTTTTGAAGGAACTGGGTTCTAGGCTCATTGAAACAACAAGGGACCCTAGAGCTGCCAGCTTTCTTTTCCAGCGCCTCAGCGTGGCGATACAGAGGGGAAATGCGCACTGCATCCAGGGTTCCTGCCCGCCATCTGAGGAGCTGGAGGAACTCGACAACCTATGATAACCATCTTTGTAACCTATATGTAACTCCTTTTTTGTAACACAGTTCAAATAAAGCAAATATATATGTGTACATACAAAAGAATGGGGGTGGTAGGAGAAGAAAATATTAGTGTTCAGTGAGAAACCACAAGGTCTCCTCTGAATACGTTTTATTTTCTTCTCCGAGGCTATGGGTCCCACATTGGCACCAGAGGTGGTACCCTCACAAACTTTTTATATATATATATATATTATATATATATATATATATAATATATATATATATATATATATATATATATATATATATATACACACACAAAATTCTCAGGGGAATTGAGAGGGGTAGATAAGGATGGATTATCTAACACGGGTGAAACTCGAACAAGGGGACACAGGTAGGGCTGTGTTCCCAGATGAGCCAAATTAGAAAGAACATTAGAAAAAACTTTTTCAGTGTCACAGTAGTTAGTGAATGGAAGCCAATAGGAAGTGATGTGATGGAGGCTGACTCCATACACAGTTTCAAATATAGATATGATGGAGCTCGAGGAGCTCAGGAACCTATACACCAGTAAATTGACATTTGAGAGGCGGAACCGACCAAAGAGCCGAAGCTCAACCCCCCCGCAAGCACAACTAGCTGAGTATATATACATGCATCACATTCCGCCCCATTAAAAGCCCCATTATAAACCAAGTCCCCCCCCTCTCCCTACTCATTGCCCCACCCAACATCCTGAACATCACGCCATCTCTTGAAGCCGGCCTTCAGCGTTTACCATTAATATTTCATAAATAATCGAGGTCTCCATCAGCGTTAGCGATAAGCAAGAATAATGGATGGATATTTAGCGAGAGAGAGAGAGAGCGCTGCGAGATAAGCTTCACTGTCCAGTCCAGGATGGACTTCCTTGATGCCCTGCATTGCGATAATGTTTGCTGGCGATTATAAGTAGCTCTGGCTGCCAGTGTACACAAGAGTCTCCCCTGGCGTGAGGTATATATATATATATATATATATATATATATATATATATATATATTGGTTGGGCGGTTTAATATCAGATAACTTTTATATTCCTAACCACACCAGAGATATTACTCCCATATACTGACGTGGAATGTTTTGCTTTACTTCTCGTTTGCATCATGCAAACGAGCTAATGCTGACAGGTAGCTGACAGCGGTTCGTCTCTCCTCGTCATACACCTTGCAATGCATTATGTACTTGAGGAGTATGGCATTAGTATTCAAGGTGCAGATGAGCCCTTGAACCGTTTGGTTCAAGAGCTGGTGCAGGGGAGGATATACACACTATCAATACAGAATTAGAGGAGGTCAAGTTCAAATGTTTTAGAGCACATCAGGCTTTCTACTGCTCCATTGCTCAAGTGCTCAGCCGCACTTTCAACTGCTCAAGTGCTCAACCGCACTTTCAACTGCTCAACTGGTTCTAGTATTGTAGGGCTCTGCGGTGTTATAGTTACGGTGTTTCAGAGTTCCAGTTTCTAATGATGCTCGGTTTCAGAACTGAAGTGTTCAGGTGTTTTAGTTCTCGAGTGCCTCTCTGGGTTTCAAATTTTATGTGTTCCAGTGATTCAGTGTTCCAGCGTTCCAGTGATTCAGTGTTCCAGTGATTCAGTGTTCCAGCGTTCCGGTGATTCAGTGTTCTAGTGTCCCAGTGTTCCAGTGTTCCAGTGATTCAGTGTTCCAGTAATCCAGTGATTCAGTGTTCCAGTGATTCAGTGTTCCAGCGTTCCGGTGATTCAGTGTTCTAGTGTTCCAGTGTTCCAGTGATTCAGTGTTCCAGCGTTCCGGTGATTCAGTGTTCTAGTGTCCCAGTGTTCCAGTGTTCCAGTGATTCAGTGTTCCAGTAATCCAGTGATTCAGTGTTCCAGTGATTCAGTGTTCTAGTGTTCCAGTGTTCCAGTGTTCCAGTGTTCCAGTGTTCCAGTGATTCAGTGTTCCAGTAATCCAGTGATTCAGTGTTCCAGTGATTCAGTGTTCCAGTAATCCAGTGATTCAGTGTTCCAGTGATTCAGTGTTCCAGTGTTCCAGTGATTCAGTGTTCCAGTGTTCCAGTGTTCCAGTGATTTAGTGTTCCAGTGTTCCAGTGATTCAGTGTTCCAATGATTCAGTGTTCCAGTGTTCCAGTGTTTCAGTGTTCCAGTGATTCAGTGTTCCAGTGATTCAGTGTTCCAGTGTTCCAGTGATTCAGTGTTCCAGCATTCCAGTGATTCAGTGTTCCAGTGATTCAGTGTTCCAGTGACTCAGTGTTCCAGTGTTCCAGTGTTCCAGTGATTCAGTGTTCCAGTGTTCCAGTGATTCAGTGTTCCAGTGTTCCAGTGATTCAGTGTTCCAATGATTCAGTGTTCTAGTGATTCAGTGTTCCAGTGATTCAGTGTTACAGTGATTCAGTGTTCCAGTGTTCCAGTGATTCAGTGTTCCAGTGTTCCAGTGATTCAGTGTTTCAGTGATTCAGTGTTCCAGTGTTCCAGTGATTCAGTGTTCCAGTGATTCAGTGTTCCAGTGATTCAGTGTTCCAGTGTTCCAGTGATTCAGTGTTCCAGTGTTCCAGTGTTCCAGTGATTCAGTGTTCCAGTGTTCCAGTGATTCAGTGTTCCAGTGTTCCAGTGATTCAGTGTTCCAGTGTTCCAGTGATTCAGTGTTCCAGTGTTCCAGTGATTCATTGTTCCAGTGTTCCAGTGATTCAGTGTTCCAGTGATTCAGTGTTCCAGTGTTCCAGTGTTCCAGTGATTCAGTGTTCCAGTGTTCCAGTGATTCAGTGTTCCAGTGATTCAGTGTTCCAATGATTCAGTGTTCTAGTGATTCAGTGTTCCAGTGATTCAGTGTTACAGTGATTCAGTGTTCCAGTGTTCCAGTGATTCAGTGTTCCAGTGTTCCAGTGATTCAGTGTTCCAGTGTTCCAGTGATTCAGTGTTCCAGTGTTCCAGTGACTAAGTGTTCCAGTGATTCAGTGTTCCAGTGATTCAGTGTTCCAGTGATTCAGTGTTCCAGTGTTCAACTGATTCAGTGTTCCAGTGATTCAGTGTTCCAGTGTTCCAGTGTTCCAGTGTTCCAGTGATTCAGTGTTCCAGTGTTCCAGTGATTCAGTGTTCCATTGCTTCAGTGTTCCAGTGATTCAGTGTTCCATTGCTTCAGTGTTCCAGTGATTCAGTGTTCCAGTGATTCAGTGTTCCAGTGTTCCAGTGATTCAGTGTTCCAGTGTTCCAGTGATTCAGTGTTCCAGTGATTCAGTGTTCCAGTGTTCCAGTGATTCAGTGTTCCATTGCTTCAGTGTTCCAGTGATTCAGTGTTCAGTGATTCAGTGTTCCAGTGATTCAGTGTTCCAGTGATTCAGTGTTCCAGTGATTCAGTGTTCCAGTGATTCAGTGTTCCAGTGATTCAGTGTTCCAGTGATTCAGTGTTCCATTGCTTCAGTGTTCCATTGCTTCAGTGTTCCAGTGATTCAGTGTTCCAGTGATTCAGTGTTCCAGTGTTCCAGTGATTCAGTGTTCCATTGCTTCAGTGTTCCAGTGATTCAGTGTTTCAGTGATTCAGTGTTCCAGTGATTCAGTGTTCCAGTGATTCAGTGTTCCAGTGATTCAGTGTTCCAGTGATTCAGTGTTCCAGTGATTCAGTGTTCCAGTGATTCAGTGTTCCAGTGATTCAGTGTTCCATTGCTTCAGTGTTCCAGTGATTCAGTGTTCCAGTGATTCAGTGTTCCAGTGATTCAGTGTTCCAGTGATTCAGTGTTCCAGTGATTCAGTGTTCCATTGCTTCAGTGTTCCAGTGATTCAGTGTTCCAGTGATTCAGTGTTCCAGTGATTCAGTGTTCCAGTGATTCAGTGTTCCAGTGATTCAGTGTTCCAGTGATTCAGTGTTCCAGTGATTCAGTGTTCCAGTGATTCAGTGTTCCAGTGCTTCAGTGTTTACTGTTATTCAATGTTCAAGTGCTGCAATATTTTAGTAAACTAGTGTTCAAGGGCGCTGTTATTTTAGTTCTCCTGCGTTCAAGTATTTTTGTTCTTCCATTGTTCTAGTTTTTAAGTGTTTCGGTTAGCATGTGTTCCAGTAGTGCTCCAGTATTCTAGTGTTTCAATGTTCTTACTCTGGAGTTCTATTGTTCCAGCGTTCCATTGTTCTTGTGCCCTAGGTGGCACCCAGAAAACAAATCTGTCATATGATCATAAGTTTTGATCTGTCTGTCAAATCTGTCATATGATCATTCAGGCTTGTTTGCATTTGTTTTCCTCACGTGTTGCCCCAAAAAATGAGGTGATTTGATAAATGCTATGCCCAAGATTACATCCGAGTGCCGGGGGAAGTGGTTCATATAGCCTCGGCTATCACTTCCTTATGTCCGGTCGTGATGGTCAGTGGTTTAAGGCGTCCCTGTACATACCAGTTGCGTTGCTCCTGGGAGTATGGGTTCGAGTCACTTCTGGGGTGTGAGTTTTCAGTTGTATCTAGTCCTGGGGACCATTCAGGCTTGTTTGCATTGTGTTCCTCACGTGTTGCCCCAAAAATGAGGTGATTTGATTAAATGCTATGCCCAGGATTACCATCCGAGTGCCGGCGGGGAAGTGGTTCATATAGCCTCGGCTATCACTTCCTTATGTCCGGTCGTGATGGTCAAGTGGTTTAAGGCGTCCCGTACATACCAGTTGCGTTGCTCCTGGGAGTATGGGTTCGAGTCACTTCTGGGGTGTGAGTTTTCAGTTGTATCTAGTCCTGGGGACCATTCAGGATTGTTTTACATTTGTGTTCCTCACGTGTTGCCCCTAAAAATTGAGTGATTATATATATATATATATATATATTATATATATATATATAAATGCAAACAAGCCTGAATAGTCCCTAGGACTATATGCAACTAAAAAACTCACACCCCAGAAGTGACTCGAACCATACTGCCAGGAGCACTCTGCTTGCGTACAGGATCCCTTAACCACTCGACCAACACGACCGGACAAAAGAGGATGGTAGCCAAGGCTATTTCCATCTCCCCGCCGGCACTCGGTTGGTAATCTTGGGCATGGTATTTTATCAAATCACCTCATTCTTTGGGGCACACGTGAGGAACTCAAATTTTGAGGAGTTTTCAGTTGCATATAGTCCTGGGGACCATTCAGGCTTGTTCGCATTTGTGTCCTCACGTTTGCCCAAAAGAATGAGGTGATTTGATAAAATACCATGCCCGTAAGAGTAAGATGCCCGTAAAATACCATGCCCGTTACTTCATTAGACGGTAGAGTGGTAGGAGTAGTATGCTCTACCTCGTAGACTCTGGAGAGGCGTCTGCTATGATGTTATCTGAGCCCTTAATAAAGAATATCTCCAGGTTAAAGTTCTGCAGGAACAGAGCCCAGTGTAGAAGACGTTGATTGCTGAATTGGGCTTGTTGCAGAAATCGTAGGGAATTGTGGTCTGAATAGATGGTAATGGACCGATTACCTTGTAGGTAAGGTTCGAAAGTTGAAGGTTCAGACGATGGAGAGGAGTTCTTTTTCTATGGTGCTATAGTTCCTCTGATGAGGCTTCAATTTGTAGCTGTAGTAGCTGACAGGAAGAACCTCTTCGCCACGCTGTTGCATTAGAACGCCCCCGATGCCGGTGCCACTTGCGTCGACATTGATGATGAAGGGCTTCGTAATATCTGGAGAGGCGAGAATGGGATTAGAACATAGCAGAGATTAGTGTTCAAAGGCAACGGTCTGTTGAATGGTCCAATGATACCGTTGCTTTGGGTGGTCAGATTAATCAGTGGTGTCGCTACCGTACGTAATTTTTTTACAAACCTACGATAGTAAGATGCAAGGCCAAGGAAGCGCAGGAGCTGCTTCCTGGTTGTAGGTTGTGGGTAATGCTGAATGGCTTGAGTATGAATGGTAAAGGAGCTAGGCTGCCATTTCCTATCACATGACCAAGATAACGCACTTTACCTTTAGCAAAGGTGGACTTGCCCAAGTTGATGGTAAGGCCAGCTGTCAGGAGCTTGGAGAACAATCGTTGCAGCTGGAGCAGATGTTCGTTCCAGGTGTCAGTTGCCACAACGATGTCATCCAAGTAGGCGTAGGTGTGATCTAGGCCATGGATGACGCGGTTGACAGCTCGCTGGAAGGTGGCCGGGGCATTACACAGTCCAAAAGGAAGGCGTTCATATCTGTACAGGCCCAAAGGAGTGGTAGGCAGATATTTCCTTAGCCGCTCTGTCAGACTAATCTGATAGTAGCCCTTTAACAAGTCAATCTGGGAAAGATAAGTAGCATTACCTACGGCGTCAAGGATATCATCTATACGAGGTAAAGGGTAAGCATCCTTGACGGTCACGAGGTTCAGTTTCCTATAGTCTGTACATAATCGTACTTTACCGTGCGGTTTCGGCACCAAGATGCAGGGTGAGGCCAAGGGGACTCACAAGGGGTGGCCAGCCCATGATCCAGAAGGTACTGTACCTCAGCACGCATAACTTCCTTTTGTACGGGCTGATGCGGTAGAAGGGTTGACGAATCGGCCGGGTATCAGGAAGTAGCTGGATGTCGTGTGAACCACATTACATTCCTGGGGATCATCGCTGAACAACTTCTGATGTTCTTGGAAGACTCTGATGAGAGGAGCACTGTTACAGTCCTGCAAATATTTAGGAAGATCTGTAAGAATTTCCGAGTTGGAAGGCACTGACTCAGAGTTAGTGCTTTCAGGAGAAGCAGGGAAGGTCTCACTGTGGAGGTATGGATCTTGAAAGGTGGAGAGAGATACTAACACAGTGGGGGGGTACCTTTATACTTCTTCAAAAGATTGACGTGGCACAACTGGGTCCTCCGCCGCCTATCTGGAGTCTCAAGAACGTAGTTGTGGTTGTTTCTGCACTCCTTGATGCGGTAAGGTCCTGAAAACTTATTTTGCAATGGAGAACCAGGGATCGGAAAATATGCTAAAACGAAGTCTCCTGTTTTAATTTCCTGATTTTACTGTGTTTGTCAAAATGAGTCTTCATCCTATCTTGAGCTTTAAAAATTATCGTTGGCAAATTATGCACTCGCTCTAGAATGTGCTTTAAGTTTGAAGAAACTGGGGCACATACAGAGGGTCACTGAAGGTGGCATTACGTAGAGAGTCTTTAAAAGCTTTAAGAGGAGTACGGCACTTACGTCCGTAGAGCATTCATAAGGAGACACTCCTAGAGACTCATTTGGGAGACTTCTGAAAATGCACATGATGATGTCAAGTTGTTTATCCCAGTCTTTCATAGTTTCATTGCAAAATTTCTAAGGAGTGATTTTATAGTTGGTGACTACGTTCAAGAGAACCCTGTGAAGCAGGATGATAGGGGCTGGACAATACCTGAGTAATGTTGAATTCTTCCAGTGTCTTCTTGAAGAGATCACTGGTGAAGTTGGTGCCACAGTCACTTTGAATCTCCCGAGGAAATCCTATTGTGTAAAGATCTTCAACAGTTGCTTCACCACAGTAGCAGCCGTAATGTTCTTTACAGGAACTGCTATGGGGAATCTGGTGGGTGGACACAGGATGGTTAGTATATAAGCGTTGCCAGAACTGGTCCGGGGTAAAGGACCAACACAGTCTATGATGAGTCTGTGAAAGGGTTCCGAAGGCACCGGGATAGGAATCAAAGGAGCCTTGGGAATAGAGATGTTAGGTTTTTGCCATCTGACATGTGCGGACTTATGTACATGTGCGGATTATGGACAATATAGACTTATTACACTGTTGTACATAAGTTTTTACATCTTTAATCATACCTGGCCAGTAATAGTCTTGTCTGATGGCGTGATAGGTTTTATTAAAACCGTAGTGAGAAAGCGCTCCATGAGCCAGGTGTAGAATATGGGCCGTAGGCTGGTGGGAACTACTAGTGGTCGACATTAGCCAAATCGTCATCCTCCGTTAGTTTACTGGGTCGGTACCTGCGGTAGAGCAATTGATTCTCTATAAAGAACCCAGGAATACTATCAGATTGAGTCTCGGCCTGGAAGAATAATGGTGTTAATGAGGGATCCTCCCTCTGCAACTTACGGAACTCCAGCATAGTGAGATTTGGTGGCAAATTCTGATGGTCTTGAGGGACAGCTGTTGCAGCAGAGTCAGCTGGTTGCGGGCGTGCAGCTTGCGCACGGGTTGTCACCAAAACCGGAGGAGAGACTTCATCACTTTCTTGGACCTCTGCGGAAATACTTCAGGATGGGGTTTCCACGACAGAGTCACATACCTGGGTTTGTCCATGATGATCAGTTGGAAGGTTGTAGATCTT